>JAULKM010035400.1:0-13456 GCA_032355605.1 Rubia tinctorum
ATTATATCAGGAGGGAATGTTTGCAGTTTCTGTAAAGGGAGAAAAGAAAATGCAGGCCATCTTTTCATTAAATGCCAATTTGTTAACTCTTTGCTGAAGAAGTTGAACTTGAGAACAACAGGAAATCTGAGGGGACTGAAGAAGCTGCTATATCAGCTCATGATCAGAAGAAATTGGAGCAAGCTTCAGTTGTATACTACTGCTTATTACCAGCTGTGGATCGAACGAAACCAAAGGATCTTCAAGAATAAAAACCAGGAAATAGAGCTATTGGCTGATTTGATTAACTCTGAATGCAAATGGAGGAATGTTGGCTAGATGAAAGTGATTAGTTTTTGTGCAGTAATTTGCAGCTTGTAAAGGGCTAAGAGTGAAGGCCTAAACTTTGTTTTTGGTTGTTGTTTGGTTAATATACTTCCATATTTTTCATAAAAAAAACTCTACCCGAGGGGTAAGGGATCTTCCAACAACCGTAGAGCTATCTACGAGTCAAAGAGGGATGAAGTGTTGGAAGTCATTGCTCAAGTGATGAAGAACAATGAGATTTTCTTGGAGCGAACTAGGCGCGATATTAAGGAGTAAAGCACGAGGGCTTTCTCAAGTATAAAGAACAATGAGGTTCAAGTGGGAAATTTTTCACCTCGATTAATTAACTCAAAGCAAGAGATTCTGGAAAATTACCTTCTCAACTAGAAATCAATACAAGGAATATGAGTGCTTTAGGGTTGAGAAGTGGGAAGGAATTGAAAGAGGCCGAGAAGGAGAAATTGCAAGAATATGATCAAATGGGGGAGAAAGCCAAGTCCACATTTGAATAAAGAGATATACTCATTGAAGAGGAGCCCGAGAAAGGTCCCTCTACAACTAAGGTGAAGGAAGTCAACCCTCCGCCTCCATTTCCAGAGGCTTTGAGGGGAAAGTCAAAAGTGGCAACCAACGAGAAGAAAATTTGGAAAGTCTTCAAGAGGTGTGAGGTTAGTATCCCAATTTTGGATGTAATTGATCAAATCCCTATGTATGTCAAAAATACATAGGCAAGGTCTTCCGTTCTCTTTAGGAAACTTTTGGAAGAACATATTGGAAGTGGATAGGAATCATAAGGGAAGAAATACTGTAAAATTCCACCCGGTTTTGCAGTATGTTCAATGCCTCATATCCATGGGTATTCTATGGCACCGAGAAATTTCTCACTGTCCCAAAAGAGACGTGCAAATTCTTTAGGATATAACCCCGGAGTGAAACATTTATCCTAACATGGTGGAAATGTTTGTGGAGGAGTGCTTATTTATAAGAAAGAAAGGGGATGGAAAGAAACCCATGGGGGGTATGGTCGGTCTCCTTGTGAGCTACCTTGGATATAAAGTACCTCCGCACCTTGACTTGGTGAACTTGGGCTGCAGAGGAATGAAGTACACCATGGAGAAGTTGGTGAAAGCTTCTATGGTTTCCATCACCACTACGGATAGACGGTATGTATGGCTATATGGTGGTGCAAGTGTGTGCAACATCACGGTGCTTCCACAACTTGAGCAAACGACCATCACTCATGACACCACTTTGGATGAGCTCTTTATAGGCCCCGATCCTAGGTTCAAGAAGGTCTTCTATGATAGCTTGTCAGCTCCGGATGTGGACCTTGGAAAAGAGAGATAAAATCCTCATAGAGTGCAACCTACCCAAATTACCCTACCGAGCCATACACTACCCCTCCCTCCAATGGTTTTTGGCCATTTTTTTGGCCTATTTTTGGGCTCAATTCCCTACTAATATATATACGGACCTATGTCTACTAGGGTTTAAGTTTATGCTCTTTTTTAGATCTCAAGAGTAGGATAGAGAGAGAGAAAATACTATTCCTTCTCTCTAGTTTCTTTTCTTTTCGTCCTTCTGTTTTTATTTTGGCCAAAAGTGTGGAATCCAATGAAATAATTGGGTTCAATATTTAGGGAGTAGGGATCTCACTTAGGGATATTATTTGTATTCATGTGTTAATGTTCACTTTGTGAGATTTCTTGATCTACCTATTTTTATGTGTTTTGTGATTATTATGTTGGCTTGTTCTTATATTCTTGTGAATTGCATGATTGTCACACTTTGTTGGTACACACCTAAGTCTACGTTCATGTTGTTGCACTATATCTACCCCCCGGGAAGGAAACCTAGATGTGTTTGGGATGACGATAGTCCAGAACTGTGTGGATGTGTGCACGTAAGGTTTCCGTTGTTAATCATCACGATCGACCATGCTCTAGTTAGCCGACCATTAGATTCGAAGGGTTGTGGGTAGAGATAGACATCAAACTAGGATTATCTTATTGATCCTAGAGTCATCGATAAGATGTCAACTTCCCTTGCTTTGTAGGGCTAGGGATAATGTGTTCGTAGTGTTTCACCCAAGACTTAATCGCACGGGGGAGAATCAGACCTGCACAATGAGCCATTTTCATTGTTTCACTCTCCTAGTTGCGTAGGTGACGCTGATAGAAGATTTAATACGCGACAAATAGGGGGAATTTTTAACCATTGTCCGCACCAGGTTTAGTTTTTGTATTTGATGAAATCAGTGATCAAAATGACATTTATCATGTTACGCAAATATTCCCAAAGTGTTAGTTTATATTGTTAATTCTTGTGATCATTTGCATGTTAGTAGTTGTTAGTACAAAATCTCCCCAATGATTGTTTTCATAACACTGTTTATTCCTAACACGTGGTCAGATTGACGACCCGATCACGGGTGTGTTTACTTAATTATTAGATTCCTAACATCTCTGTGGATGACCACGGTACTTGCCACTGTCTAAAATTCTTGGTAGGATAGTAGTAGGAACAGGAGCAACATATAAATTCTATCTTTGACCCTTGGTACTTAAGCCTCCTCCCGTGTTTTCAACGACGCTCGGGAGGGGACGGGTCAGGTATGTTGGTTTTTAGATTATCTTAGTTTTTGGGATGTGAAAGTGTGATATTCTTATGTCTTTGGGGCTAGGGTAGTTTAGTAATAAAATGTTGGGTGTTTTTGAAAAATCTTTGCATGCTATATTATTTGTTTGTTCTTGTTTACTCAAGAATGAGTAAATGTTTAAGTGTGGGGAATTTGATGAGACATCAAATTCATGTATTTTTGAAACATTTACTATCCTTTTATCATTTTTTGGTATATTGTTAGATTTAGATTGGTTTACGTCATAAGGGGTTTAGATAACCGTTTTTTTTGTTTTCGTATCTAAATCCTTCATTTTGTAGCCTATTTTAGGTTTAATAAAAAAAATTGTCCTTACGAGCATCTATATCCTTTTTATGAGATTTATTTTAGATCACTCATAAGCATTTCAGATAGATTTTAAAAGGCTATTAGTAAGGATGGTAGAAAATTGAAGGCCACGAGTCTAAATGTGGTAGTAGATTGTTGCGGCGAAGAAAGGAGCAAGTTATGAAAAAGTAGAAGAATGGCACAGGCCGTGTAACTTGGCACAACATGTGCCATAGCTCATGTTAAGGGAATGAGGCCAAGTAAATGGGTCGTGTCATCTAGTACAGTCCATGCTCAAAAAATGAAGAAAACCAAAGGTCAGATGACGGTTCATGCACTATGGCACAACCCGTGCCATCAGAAGCCGATGAATGACACTCCGGACAATAGGTCGTGCACTTTGGCATGGCCCGTGCCATCAGAAGCCAGGAAGCAATGCTTCGAACGATGGTCCGTGCACTTTGGCTTAGCTAGTGCCATCAAAAAAGGCTGAGAAAGTCCTCCAATCCAAGCCTCGTGCCCCGTTGCACGGGTCGTGCTGGCCGACATGTGCACTATTGCCTGAGGTGTGCCAGCGTGGTTGCTAGGATTTTCTCCCCTTTTGGGCCTATTAAGACCCAAAATTCATCTACTATATATACTATTCTTAGTCTTCTAGGGTTTAAATAGTTGATCACTTCATTATTGTAGTTCTATTATAGCAGTTAGGAAGAGGGAGGTTATTTCCTCTCTTCAGTTATTTCTCTAGTTCTAGCCTTATGCCATTAGATCCAAGTTGCTTTGGATTCAATGTCCCTAGATTAATTTATTATCTTGGGTAGTATTTGTATTCATTACATGATTTATGATTTTGTGAGATTTTAGATTACCCTATTTTCTATGTCCTATGAATATTTGGGTATGATTTGTATTTTCCATTCATGTATGATTTATGTCATGACATGATTTATAATGCATCTATAATTTTATGCATAGTATAATATCATGTTAGGCTATTTAATGCTATCTTTGGAGTGTTAGACTAACAACCTCATAGGCTCGAGACGCGGGAGATGAGTGCATTCATTCTACCTTGACCAATGCTAACCCAAAAACGTTAATTCTAATTTTTTAGTTGTGTGAGTGATGGCATTTTAGGAGCGGTTAACGGGGGTTTCCGTATTGAAACTCTTCATGGGGGGGCCCTTGGCTTACCCTGATAGATAAGAATTGTACAATGTAGAGACTAGGGTTATATTCACCCTGGAGTTATCACAAGATGCAAATTTGTTTGCCTCTCTAAGCCTAGGGTTGGTGTTCATAGTGGAGTGCCTGAGAGGTAGTGTCTTTACTCTCGTATCTAACAGTTTCTACCTATGCAAGGCTTAAATCCATTAAGTGAGGGCAAATTTGCAACGAGATTGAGATGACGGGGATGATTTGCGGTAACGAAAGATCAAAGCACATCCCTAATCACGGAGGAGGTGAAATCATTTTGAAGGTAGCCGAACCTTTGTGTAACAGACATTTGGAATTCCAGACCATCTCCACACTATGTTACATAAGCATGAGAATAGGGACTTGTTACGCAAATACTCCCAAGGCTAGTTAATCATAGTTAAACTCACATTGCGTGGATTTTTAGTATTTTGTTAGTTACAACCCCCCCCCCCCCCAATAATTTATTTGAAACACTAGCTTTTCCTGACATGCGAAATTTGTAATACTATATTTTGGGATGTGTCAAGCTAACTCTTAAATTGTAGTGTCTCCGTGGATAACCCCGAACTTGTCACTAGCTACCTAATACTCCACCCGTTCAACAATTATTGGCCCCTTAACTTTTTCAAAGTCAAATTTAGAAAATTTTGACCATTAATATAATTTTATTTATACATGATAAAAATATCATATGAGACATTGTTAGATTCATCTTAACATCTATATTCTAAGTATTAAGTTTTTATGCTGAATTGGTATACGTAGCTAGAGATATTGACGGTTAAAGATGATTATTGGAGACCGTGAAAAAGTAAAGGGGCAAAAAATAATGGGACCGGGGGAGTAGTAGTTAGCAGTGAGTAAAGGAGCAAAAATATAAATTCTATCTTTGGATGCATTCCTTGAGTAATTTGGTAAAAAGAACGACCATGCGGGGTGCGCGTAAGATTTCTTTCCAAAGAGATAAGAATTTGTGACATTTCCTAATTCCTAACATGTCATAATACAAAAATATATATATTCTCAAACATCTAATCTCATAAATGAAGCAAAATACCATATTCATATCACAATAAATGCATAATACGCAAGATTCATAAATGAGCAATAAGTGTTTTTCACTACATAAGGTTGGAAGCCTCAATCAATTACTTCCAAGAGAAGGGTTTGGCTACTATAAATCATAATAACATCCATAAACAAATCCAACATAAACAAAGATGAAAATTCAAACTAGGGTTTGTAGAGGAGGAAGTTCGTTCAAAGGAGAGATAAGAAATGAGAGGCGAAAAGTGCTATTTATAGTACAAGAGAAATGATTAAAAATTCCACTTGTTCCTGGTCTGTCGCAACTCATGGGAGAAATCCCACTCTTTATGACAGGTGTTATCGCGAGTCGTGAGAGAAATCCAACTACTCGCGACAGGTGTAAAATCCAGACTTCAAACTTCAAGTCCCTTGTCTTTTGTATCCTTCTTCAATCTTCCTTATTCATGTCTTCATGTCTTCAATCCTTAATTTTTGTCTTCAAATCTTCAATTACCTTTTCTTTTCACACAAAACTCCCTAGAAAAGTAATAAGTACGCAAAAGTCACTCTTAACTTTCCTAAGATAATTTCAAAGAAAACTCAGGGAAAACTCAGGATCTAAAGCAGAAAAATACAAAAAAAAAGTGATCCTAAAACTACTACATAAAATGAACACATCAAGGTTTCAAAAGTCAAGTTGTTCAAAAGTCTGCAGAGGAAGATAATAAAAAACAGCTGCTTGGAGAAAAGTGATGTCTGTTACGGGGAGAATAATTTTGTGTAAACATGTAGTTACATTTATCTCTCAATTAACCATCATGACATTCATGATTCCAAACATGACGTCCAAAAGAGGTGTACAAATATATAGCGAGATACATATGAGTGGGTGATTCGTAAGAAAGGGGAATTCATTAGAAATACTGGAAGAAATTATGTACTTCAAATTAGCATGGAGGTCTCGGTAAGAGGTCAACAAATACATGAACCAAGCCATGCTAGGGAAACAAGCATGGGCACTACTAAAACATAAAGGCTTTTTTTCTTGAAATTCTCTCTCAAAATAGTGTAGACGCTAAAGCTTGTTGGACACCAAACCAAAAAAGAGGACTCATGGGGGTGAAGGGGACTACTATGGGGAATGGAGCTGATCAAGCTGCACCTAAAGTGGCAAATCGTGACCGGAAATTCGGTTGACATCCTAGCTTGCTGGATCCCAAATCAAATGTACCTAGTTTGATTCAACAAAAACACTGTACCAAGCTTGGGTTCAAGGTGAGCAACCTCATCGAGGAAAAAATCAGTGGAGAATGCCGCTACTTAGACCTCTATTTTCAGACTAGACAATCAGGGAGATCATAAAAATATATTTAACACAACATAATTTTGGGGGAAATTGACTACCATGCTTGGGAGAGAGAACTTCTAGGGAAGTACACTTTCAAGCCGGGATACCACATCGCTTAGGAGGATAAATCCAGAGAAGAACCATTAACCTTAATGTCTGTAATCAATAATGGTGAAGCATAAATGAGGAATAGCCTCTGGAACAACAAGTTTCTAGAACACGTCCTCTTTATCTGGGGATGACATAAGGAGCATGCCTAAAAAACCCGATCGTTAAAAAAAGGAATGAAAATCTCAACAAAATGTCATATGTGCTCAACGGCAGAAGAAACAATGTAGCACTTTTTGTTTGAATGTGACTTTGCAAGAAAATTTTGGCAACATAGAAGACTGGGGCTAGACTTCAACAGAGAAAATCCCGTACTCATGTGTCAGCGGATACAACAATGGTTCAAAGTTGCACCAGAAGAGGTAGACAAAGAACTAGCACAAAAAACCATCTGGGTAGTTTGGTGTGTGAGAAATAAGGCGACTATAGAACTCACAAAGATATCAATCGAAGAAACAGTGGCTATGATCCTATCGCTCACAAGGAATACTAGTATACCAGAACTACAACAAGGGCTCCGTGTCTCAAACCCAAATGTAGTAATAAAAGTTTCCACTCAACGAACAAAAATATAGGATAAAACGATAAAGGAAAAAGTCTTCGAAGGGGATAGTAATTGCTCTGGCTGAATAAAAACATGTGCATGGATAATTTATTCTGAGGATGCACAAGAATCGTGATAGACGCTACCTTCTATGGAAAATCCGAGAAGGGGGTTGCAGCAAGGTGTCTGAACACAACGGACAAGGAATGGATGGGAATAAAGATTATTCATGCCATGTCGGCAGTCTAAGCTGGACTAACGACAATCCAAAATGCCATGAAGCATGCAATGAGCAAAGGAGCCAAGAGGTTACTTATTAAAATGGATTGTGAAATGCGCTACGATACATCGCCAACTACCCGGAAGTTCAACCATATGTAAGGATATAGTTAAGGAAAAACTTCTAGGTTTGGTGTTTCCTAGTCTATCAGAAGCAAAGGTAGATAGACTAGTTGTAGACGGCGCATATAAACTTGCAAATCAGTTACAATTTGTATGTCGATTCAAACTTATCAATAAGAAGTAGTCAATTGTTTATATATATAATATTTTTTGTATTTCGAGGCAAGGGAAAAATCAAAATTTGTTTTTAGGATGGTCAAAATTATACATAAAAATTTTGATTTTATTTTATACTCAACAAGTTTAGTTGAAATAGTAGGTTGTGTATCATTTTCAACAATCCATTCCTTTTTGGTAGGGGGGCAAATGGGCGAACATGTCAAATATGAGTTGGGTAACATGGTTAATTTAAAAATATGGGTATGGCCCATTTCGACCCATTTTATGACGGGTCAAAAATGGGTTGGGCAAAATGGGTCGGGTTGAAACCTGCTCAACCCACGGGTTAAAAATCATTCAAACTCACGGGTTAAAAATTGGTAAACCCGAGAGTTTCAACTCATATATGAACCCATATGGTTGATAGGAACCAGCTTCAAAGAGTATTATTAATGTCGGGTCCCGATGAATTCAAAGGAAGTAAAGTCACGGTTCTTCAACCATCAAGAACCCAGCTCAATAATGATCAATTTTTTTATTATCAAGTTATCTGCTTGACATTGCATTTATAGAATGAATGGGGTCAATTAGCGTAACTAATTCCTAACTGCAAATCGGTTGAAACCAATTTACTGAGCTAAAACTTTCTGCTGCACAACCCTTGTAGCTCCTTCGTATTTATGATGTAATCCCCCCCAAAATGAGATATTACACTGTCGAAAAGACATTACTGCCCTTTTGGATCATCACAATAGGTTTATATACTAATCATATTGGTAAAACCCATGGCTTTCAATCCAAACATTGACCCATATGGGTTTATATACAAACTCACGTGGGTAAATTCGTAGATTTTAACTCATATTGGTAAACCCGCAGTCAATCCACAAACCTAACCTGCCAAATCCATATTTTTCAATTACCCATTTGACTCATTACCATATAACTCATTATCCATTTTACCAATACCCACTTGGATTAAAAAATAGACAACCAGCTTGACCCGCGGGTTGCGGATCTATTATTCCACCCCTACTTTTTGGGTATGAAGTATGATGTGATTTATTTTTTCTCTAACAAATTTTGCAAATATACTTAAGGAACAATTGTGAAGTCAATACAGAATTTAAGTTCTCTAAATTACAAAAATAATTGATGAAAATGAAATAAAAAAGTTATGTATCCTTGATAAAAGAAAATTGACTTATTTCTAGATATCTAATTTGAAGATTTTTATACAAGAAATTATGTTTTTGTTCTTGAAAGATATCAAAACATTTATTATACTATCTTGA
The DNA here is from genome assembly GCA_032355605.1 of Rubia tinctorum. Lineage (NCBI taxonomy): Eukaryota > Viridiplantae > Streptophyta > Magnoliopsida > Gentianales > Rubiaceae > Rubia > Rubia tinctorum. The sequence goes on from JAULKM010035400.1 coordinate 9,279, forward strand.
TTTTAAGAAAGAATAATCAACCCCTAATCTGTACCGAAATCAATTTATAAAGTAAAATTGTTAAAAATCTTCTCCAATATAACTTGAAGTAATATTAAAAGTAAGATTGAATAAAGAAGAATTATATTTCTTGTTGGACTCGACAACAAAAACCAATATTCCTACCATTGAACACAACATCCTACGTTGATTTTATTTTTCATGGGGGTCATTAACCAATATTCCTAACAACTAACTATTGTGCCAATATAAACTACCAGGTAAAGATAATAAGATAACTTGCGGGATTTTGCATCACATGTTTAGTATTAGAATTTGATCCTCAATTCCTGTTCCCATATTCACTATATAATTATGCCAAGCCTTATCACCTGTTGTGGAGAGGTTGACTCACCAAAAACTTTTACGATGACTAATATTCTGGTTCTGCCCCCTCATCAAACTCTCACCTTCGCTCGTAATAGCTAAATGAGCGCTAAACCACTGTCCCCCTCTAGCCATTACTACCAAGGTTAATAACCTGTGGCAGTAAATTAAATATGTTAGTAGCATTACTCGCTGGGACCTACACTGGGAACACCCACTACAACGGTGTATGCTTTTATGACCGGGAGCATTATCATCTCATTAATTCTCCCATATAATTTTATCTGGACTAGTTTACTACAAACACGTGATTTGACTTTTGGAATAAACTACAACCCCAACTGGATATTAATCAATGTCCGATAGTATGTGGTCATGTCACTCTTGTGTCATTCATAGCCTAATTCAGTTACGTCCCTTAACCTAATCAAATTAAAGAATCAACAATCATGCATAGTTTTCACTCCTAAACACGACATTCAATTGACCTTTAACCGAACCCGACAAAAAGACAAAATACTCCAGGGTTCATTCATGTGCCTAGTGCTAGATTATGCATTGAAATCAATTACTTTATATCCTAACAACAAACAAGGATAATCATAATAAATAAAGACCAAGAAACAATGAAAATAATGGTATAAAGTACATGAATCTAAGAATCTCACAAATCATAGCTAGACATGTTTACAAAAACTCCCAATCATAGATATAAGCTAAATAATGAAAACATATAACAAATCTACAAAAAAATACATAGAAAAGATGTAAAAACTAAGAACAGATGAAGAAGAACTAAGGTATTGGAGGTGCAAGTCGGGCTCAAAGAGAAAAGGAGGAAGAAGGTTACTATTTATAGGTGAGAAAAGAGAGAAAGAAAGTGGATCGCTGGTCACCCTATTGACTTCGGTTTTAACAAGCGATCCATTTTCTCTCTCTTTTCTCACCGTGCGGATTTGCACGGCTTGTTCTTAGGTACAAGGTCATGAGCACTTCTGATCAGCACGGACAGTGCAAATATGCACAGTCCGTTTTCCGGCCCCTGTCCTTGAAGCCTTGAATCTTCTTTTCATTGCTACTGGTTGACCGATGATCCAATACGAGAGTTCTTGTAGTTGATTTTTGTAATTCTCGCAAAGAAGAATCCAATGATATGGTCCTTGGGTGGAAATTCATCTCGGATCATTCCCAAAACTTGATTCCAACTCTCAGATCATTCTTCATCCGCTACTTTTTTTCCCCTTCAATCTTCTTCTACCACTTTCTAAGCAGTCTTCCTTCTTATACCATTCTTGTGAATGACCTTCTTCAATCTTCTACCATCCTTTCAAATGGTCTTCTCCATGATGGTCTCTAAATAAGCTCACAAGACAAGTAAAAAATTGACCAACTCATAGGGGTAAAACATGTTAGACACTAAATGCTTACAAAATAGGGAAATTAGTGTGAATAACCACAAAAAATGATTATAACCTCCTATCATGTAAAACGCCTAATAATCTATAACTATCCAACAGAAAAAACATCTAAAAAGTGGTGTTAAAGGATCTAAGAAAACATGGATTTCCCATCTCATCACATTGATGGTAGCGGTTGCTCTTATGTCGGGTTCCTTATCCTGGCCTAGCGGGTGACCGGAACTTTTTCACAAGTTCCTTAATGGTAGGATATTCCATTTTCCTGATGGTTGGATTTAATCTTTGTGTTGTGCTGAAACGGTTGTCTGTACTGGTCAACAGGATACCTCCTCGCTGATGCCACTTACTACCGTTATCTGCATGATTATATCGCGTCATTTGTTACTGCGGCGTAGTTAATCCAACTCATTGTTTGAAAACGTCCTTGTGGGAACATATCCCCTTGCACTTTGTACGATGGCCCCTGTGTTAAAGCGTTCCTCTTCGTACAATTCTCGATCGATTACCCTTATCTCTTTCTTGATTTTATCCCTTGTGCTCGAGCTTCCCGTTGCTTGCTTCTTAAGTTTAAATAATTTCCCCATCTAGTCCTATAGATCTTTTGGAGTTTTGGTTGTGGCATTTGGTTACGTCTCTCCATGGGTTATGTGGTGTAGACTGTAGTATCTGAGTGACTTATTTGGATGGATGATCATGGGTCGGGTCTAAATTCGTAAGAAAAATTAGTTAGACCCATACCCGACCCAAATTCGTAAGATCTGACAATTTTAGACTCGTACCCTGACTCGATGGGTCTGAACGGGTGTTGGGTCCAAAACGGGTATTAAATTGGTCTAATATTCTTTTTTTCTTCACTAAATAAAATATATATTATCTTAAATGCAAATAATTGAATTTCAATATGTATTAAAATTAATATTTCAAGATAACAAAAAATACAATACATATTATTTATTGAATTTAAAATAAAAATATAAAGAAAATATGAAAGTAATTTAGAAATTTAGGCAAAATTATATATAATTAAACTTATATGGGTCTACGGGTTGGGTCTAGATCGGGTCTGAGTTTTAATATTTTAGACCCGGATCCGGATCGTATCTAAAATTTTAGACCCATATCCGAACCCGGACCCGATAGATCTAAATTGTTTTGAACTCATACTCGATCCAATGGGTTTAGACCTTGTCGGTATGGATCGGGTTCTAAACCCATGCTTATCCCTACTTATTTGTCGGGTGCATAGGACGGTCGCGGTTATGGTAAATCATGACCATTTGAGTGATTATGAACCTCACCTTTTGCAGCATAGGTTGTGTCTTACACCTATGTTCATGTTATAACATGATTCTTTCTTCTTCTTGTGTGATGTTTTTTCTTTTGTGGGTGTTTCCGTGTGGCCCCAACGGCGTTTTCTTTGGATTTTTTACCTATGTTCACTTTGCCTATTGGCCAAATTTTGCGCTTCGCCTATTTACCCTTTCATTTGATGGACCAACGTTTCAAGGACATTGTTTTTGGCCCGGTGTCCAATTCAACAAAGGTTACTCCTGCATCGGGCTCTGACCTCTCTTGGAAACTTTCAAAAATTTAAAAAAAAGTAAGTAACTAAATAACCCTTAATTAAAATTGAAAGTGCCAATATAACTATGTAAAATTAGTAAGTGCCAAAATACCCCTAGGATCTGCTGACTCTGATTGTCAGCGCCGGAATAAGCTGATTTTGTAGTAAATGACGATTGTATCCCCCGTTTAAAAAAAGTTAAAAATTAAAACTAATGAAAAAAACGCATTAGCCCCCCTCTCCTTTTGGTCATGTTTTCCTCCATTTTCTTTTCCTTTTTTCTCAGTCTTTCCCTCTGCTTTTATTCTTCTTCTCAAGAAGTTCAACTCTTGTCACTGCACACCTTTTCCGCCGATCACCGCCAACGTCGTTCCACGTGGCCTATTGTTTAATTGAACGAAGCCACTGGCCCGCCAAGTTAACTCTTCCCCTGAAACAAGGGAAGTCGAAAACATGGTATGCCCGAGTCGTCATTGTTGTTAATAAGTCTCTTTTATCTGTTTTCGATCCCATTTTTATGGTGTGTTGTAGAGTTTGTCAAATTTTGGTTGTTAATGTGGCTTTGTGGGTGAGTTTGAGAGGTCTTTTTGTGTTAGGTAATATCTTATGTTGTTTTGGGTATGAACTGATGTTAAAATTGATTAGGGTTGCTTTTTTAATGGTTGTTCTTGGCAAAGGTAACTTTGATCTAAGTTTGGGAGGCCGTCGTCGTGACTCTTAAAAATAGTTCTTGTATGCCCTAATTGCGGCTATACTACTAGAAAGTAGATAGTGGCAAGTCGGGGTCGTCCACAGAGAAAATGGAGTTTTATCGAGTGTTAAAAGTAGTA
>JAULKM010035411.1:0-13456 GCA_032355605.1 Rubia tinctorum
AACAACAAGCTATAAAGGACTAAACCTTGCATTGAATTCGTTATCCAAGAATGCAAAGCCAGATGAAACAAGTGATAATCAAAGGTCTTATAAGATTCTGTACTAGCAGGGGTGGTCTTCGACAGGTAGATGAAGAGAAGGAAAGAAATGGAGATGAAGAGATAGGTAGGTGAAGCTGGAGCAGATAAAGAGAGAAATGACGTTGGGAAAGAGAGAAATGGATATGAAGAGAAAGACATATGAGTCTGACCAAATATCAACTTTATTTCTAGGACAGAGGGATTTGTATCAACTTTATTTGGTCACCTCACTTCAGAATTCAGAAGCTAAAGGAAAGACCTTTCCAGCCACGTGACCTGTACATGTTCATAATTGCTACTCTAACAACGTTATGGGCAGAGTAGTATATTTTGTGTGATTCTTCTTTGATATCAATATCAACATCATCAAAGGATTCCAATGTACAAGATCTCAGGCCATGAACCAGCGAATTAAGCTATAAAGCAAAAACTTTACACCCCTAAACCCCTAATTCTACTAGTAATAACACAACCTTAAAGGAACAAGGGTATAAAAACAATCAACACTATACATTTGACAACAACATCAGCTAAAACTCCAGAGATATATGTAAAACAACAACCCACACAAAAGCAAATAAAAACACAGAGAAATCAGCTGGAATCAAACAGCTCGGTACATGACAAATAGAAATCAAAATTCAGCTAAAAAACAGTGCCAAAAGCAGAAATTAGCTCGTACCGAGGTTAGAAAAGGATCAAAGTGGGAAGAAATGGAAGAGGAATTCTAGTGTTGCTAATGCTAGCGGTGAAAGTGGCAAAGGGGGTGTCAGGACTTAGGGTATGTGAATGGGAGAAACGAGAAAAAAAGGTAGAGAGAAAATTGGAAAGAAGAGTAGCTTCCAGCAAGTTTTCAGGACATATATTCCAGCAAAAAAATGTAGACTCAACATTTTAAAGATAAATACCTTTCAGAGTGGCTTGATTTCCAATATGTACGTACAGGCTGTGCGGGTTGAGCGTCTTACAGGTAAACCATTGTAGAAGGGGGAAAACTTCATTTAAATCTACCATGAATTTATAATAAAGCAAAAAGAGTATAAAAATAAAAAAAATCACCTGAAGATATCCTCCTGTTCTTGTGAGAGGATTCCTGTTTGATTCTCCTCTGTTGAATGAACATTTGGCGGATTACTAGCCTCGTTCATCTGAATATTAAGTCTAAGCGATTTATGAAGAGGAGGCTGCCCTTTTCTTTGCCTTTTCTTCGTTGACAACTTCAGACAGTTCAGTGTTAGGCTGCTCCCCATGTTCTCTCTTAGTTTTCTTCTCCTCCTCACTAACAACTTCATCCAATACAGTGGTGGGCTGCTCATGTTGACGTTTATGAGATTTCAAAAAATCTGGGGACAAGCTGAAACTAGGAACATCGGGACTTGGAGCCAATTCAGTAGTAGGCTTCTTCTCAAAAAAATTCCCGATCTCTAAAATCGCATTCCAAAATATTGAATCATTGAAAATATCATCATCTAACATCGATATCTTTCCAGCAGTACCTTGATCTTCTTAAGTACTTGTTTTTTTATTCCCCTTTTCTTCAAACGTTGTAATCATTGACACTACGAGTTTTTCCAACTTTGTAATAGTTTCGTTGTTTGGGAACATTGCTTTAACATCTTCCAGCCTTTCAACAAACGAGCTGAAAGTCCTTGGACAACTCGATTACAGCTTCAGCGAAGTGATGAATGCAGATCTAAAACAAACAAAAAATTAAAAGCATATTAAAATTAATCGCAATGTTCTGTAAGAGATAAAAGAAGTTGACTTAAGAAACAATTCAGGATAAAGGTAGCAACACATTTAACTGCAACTATGTGATAGCGCAATAAGCTCATTTACTAGCTTCTGTTCATGTGCTAGCATGATTGGAAATCAGATTCATATGCACAATATGTGATCATTGTCTAAAAGTTTTAATTAGCAATTAGATTTACATCCAGCCACAATAATATAATAAAAGGTATCTGAAGCATGAAATTTTTCCCAAAATAAAAATTGGTAATTCAACTGTCCAGAGACTTTTATCTACATAATTAGTGCTTAGAGCAGGAGTACGAAAATACAAAAACAAATTACAGAAAAAGGAAAAGCAGTTACTCTTAATCAGTTTACCTGGACTGAAAAATGCAGTGTCATACACAAACAGTTATATATGGTTGTCACTTACTCAGACTCAGAACAACAAAAAACACAGCACAACAATCAGAAAGATTGTGTAAACATATTCATATGCAACACATTACACATATATTTTTCAAATTCACTAGTATAATTAAAAATAGAATAGTAAAACAATCTCGCAAAAAAATCATGTTGTTTTACCTTTTTTTACTCTAAAGGCTCTTTGTCGTGAACTCGTTCCATGTCAATCACTAACCGTGGTCTCACTTGTCCTTCCCCATAATCACGAGCCATTCTTTTCTCATGAATATCCTTCTTTTCCCAGCAGCATAGCAAAGGGAATCTCCTCTCACTGGAACATCCCATAATAGTCACGCGATCAAGATACAATATCTGCAGAAAAAATAGAATTCTAATTTTAAAATGCACAACTTTAATAGTATACGTAACAAATACTTGACCATAACTTACCACTAGCGGTAATGTTGGTAAGTAAATCTAGAAACACCATTTAAGTTCCTCCACTCTCTACTACAATCATTCAAACAATTAAGAGCATAATGACACCAATTGAAATGGAAAATTGAATCAACATCAGATAGACATTTCATAAACTTCAAATTTAAAGTTCCTTTCTAATTACTTTTTAGTAGGGTGGATACCACCATAATGACAAAGTCCTTCTTGAAATTATCTCCTCTAGTTTGCTGCTTCCTCAATCTAACTTTGACGTCCGTTATGCTGACTTGATTTTTGGCCTTTCCGAATTGTATACCACATGCATTTGCCAAATTTTCAAACTCAAATTTTGTAACCTCTCTCTCAACTTCAGTCACTTTACATCCAGTTCTAGGTAAACCCAAATCAGATAAAAGTCTTCTACTCCAACTTCCAAACGTTTTTACCCACTTCCAAACAGCTCTGGAGGGGTTTGTAATGATTCAACAGCCACTTACATAGATCGAATGGATACTCACCTGTCTTCAACTCCAACAACCAATGAAGCCCAATAGATTCGATGTCCCTTCTTTGCTTCAATGTTAGTCCCTCAGCAATGAAGTTGCACAATTGAGTCGGAGACATTCTTGAAAAAAAATGGGGGCAATATCTTGTGCCAAACTAAAACCAGCATGAACAACTATTAAAATCATAAAATAATAATCAAGTTAATATAAAAAATGCTTTAATAACTATAAAATGTAAATACCTCATTTAATGGAAAATTATTACCAACTGATGGACCAACACTCTCAGCTTGTTCTGCGACCATCAATGCAAGAGTTTTCCCTTTTGATGACATGTTGAACTGATTTAAAGAAGAAAAAAATGTATGCATTTACTACCAACGTGTTAAAATTTATATTGCAGGCAAAAAGAAATTTTGTTCTTCATGCATACTACATATAAATTATGGCGTTGCAACATACAGAAGCTTTTTCAGCTGTACAATGACTAAACTTCCAAGCTTCCATAACGTAGGTGATAGCAATAAAAACCAAACATTCATACTTCTAGTGTTGGAAGCTACATTTAACCAAGGAAAGCAACAATCCACGCATACAAAATTCTACACATGATCATAATCTGATGGTCTAATTGGGTTTCCTTATTTTAAGAAAGTGATTTTAATTACAGTTCCATTGCATGTTCTAACCACTAGTCATATTTACGCTAAAAAATCTGCAGCAAATACAATAGGAACATCAACAGATATTACAACGGATAAGACATACTTCTCATTCACTGATATATTCAAATAACAACCCAAATAGATTAATAAACCCTAGAGCACATTTCTGTGGTTCAATCGAAAAAATAATAGTAGCTCACAACAATGACAAAATCGACATTCAATGAGCAAATTAATATGAAATTGACAAATAATTGAAAATTTAAACGAGCCAAACCTTTGAAATCTAAAAAATTGAAGGAACGAAATGGTTGAGCCATAGAGGAGGGCGGAGAAGCAGATGTTAACGGCGGTTAAATAAACGGTCAATGGCGAGAAAGATTGGGAGATGTCAGTAGCAGAGTAGGACGAAGAAATTAGAGATCAGCTACGGAGAAGGACGGAAAAGGGTAGAGCAGAATGGAGAACGGCGGAGCAGTTCACCATCATTGGCTGGCGTAGGAGGGCGAACAAAAAATAATTACGACAGAGGAGCTGATCGTCGTTGGACGGTGGAGGATGGCGGAGGAAGGCGGATGTCAATGACAAAATTTTGAGAAAAATGTAATTTTAGAAATGCCACTTTTTTAATTTTGGTAAACGTAAATTTTTTTAATTAAATGTAGGCCCTTGGATCATCTTATTTGAAGGGTTAGGATTTTGTTTCACATTAGCATGTTGTCTCACATAATATGGGTTGTCTCACCTAATCCATATTATATAAATATATATCAATACACACAGCCATAATTATGTGCGGGTTTTACATTCTATCAATGAATCAGTCAAATCTCTCTAAATATTCTCTGGCTTTACCCGAAAATTATCAAAGTTTTCCTCCAATTTTCGATCCTCGGCCGCGCCTACTCGCCGTTTTCAGCCGATCTCCGTTCCTTCCTAAGCCACCATCTATTGTCGATCAGAACCAGCCGGCCATCACCTTCATACGCCGTTCACGCATTGCGGTCTCTCACCCAAGTGCTGGCGAGTCGTCACCAAACGCATCTGTCCAGATCGACCTACGTCTACTGCTGTCATCTGTTGTCCATTACTATTTTTTGCTGCTCCAAAAATACACACTCAAAAGTTAGATCAGCCGTTCACTTCCATTCACAAGCTTGCAGTGTGTTTGGTGTGATTTGATTTTTCTTTTATACTTAGATTTGTCCCTGCTTGTTCCAGATGACGCCAATTACACTTCCTTATTTGATCAGTTGCATCACCATCAAGTTTGATGGTTTCAACTACTTTCATTGGAGTACTCAGGTTTCTTCTGTTTTACGTACTACTAAATTAAATGGTTTTGTTGATGAATTTGCTCCCTACCCAATCCTCCTACCAATTTGGCATCCAAGAAATCCGCTGACAAGTTTTCCAAAGTTTTTGTGGATTATGATGCTTGAATTCAATCAGATCAACTTGTCCAGGCAGCCCTTTTTTCATCCCTTACTCCATCTGCGATGTCAGTATTTGATGGTATGATCACTGCTACTTAGGTATGGGATGCTTTGGCCACTAAATATCAGAATAATTCTCGTTCTAATCACCCATATCTCTGTGATTGCTTTTTTGGCATTCATCAGGATGATCAATTTGTTCAGGATTATTACTCTCAATTTAAGGGCATTCTTGATGAATTGTGTGTTCTAGGTCACACTCATTTGATGACATTGTTATACTGTTTTTTTGTTGCTTGAATGAAAAATTTTCTCAGTTTTCATCAGCCCATATAATTTAAAATCCTCCTCTGGCATTGTTTACTATTGTGGTTGATGCTGAGGCCTTAGAATATTCTCTCAAAGGTCGCTCATCTTCTGCTTCTAGACCAGCCCCTGCTGCATTTTCGGCTACTCCATAGGTTTCCGGACAGCTCAACCGCGGCAGATGAGGTTGCAGCTATGGACGAGGGATGGGCAGCCGAGGCCGAGACAGTGGACGAGACGGTGGCTGGAATTCGCCTCCTGGTAGCGGTGGTCCCTCTCCTTAGGGTGGTTGTGGCAGTAACACTTATGTGTTCCAATGGTGTCATTATCCCGGTTATGTTGGTGAATACTGCTACAAGCTCTCTCATGTTTCTCGCTATGATGATGCAAATTCCACGGATATAGCTCAGCCACAACATTATCAACAATATAATGCCACTTCTAATTGGTACATGGACTCTAGGACTACCAATCATATGATTAGATCTGCATCCAACCTAGATAGCATCGCACCTTATAATGGTAATCGTCATATTTATTTTAATAATGGTTCTTCCCAAACTTGAAATTCTCATATTTATGATTCCCTCACTTTATCTGATGTCTTGGTTGTTCCACACATCACCAAGAATTTATTATCTATTGCTAAGTTAACCAGAGATCTAAATGTTGTTTGTTTTGATGACAATTCTTTTACTATCCAGGGCAAAGGTTACCAAAGAGCTCATGAGCCGAGGACATAATGAGGGAGGTCTCTACATTTTAGATTATGGTGGTTTTGCTTTAGTTTCTTTTGTTAATTCAAATAAAGCCAAGGTCTCATTTTAGCCATGGAATAGTTTTTTAGAACATGTACCTTTTTTGTTATTTCATCTCTGAGCATAACCAGTAGTTTTTCAGTTACTAGTTTGCTGCCTAAGCCTCATTTTTGTTCTTGTTGTGAAATGGCTAAAGGAAAGCATCTTTATTTTAATGATAATTTAAAACGCGCACCATGCATACTTGATTTAGTTCATTGTGACCTTTGAGAACCCTCACCTATTGTCTCTCATGCCGGATATCTTTATTATGTCATTTTTGTTGATGATTTTTCTCGATTTACTAGGTTATATTCTCTACGACAAAAGTATGATTTTGTGGGGGCTTATAAGCAATTAGAAGCACTTGTTGAGAACCAGTTTTCTACCACCATTCAAGTATTTTAGAGTGATAGTGGAACCGATTTTCTGAATAATTGCATGTGATCTCATTTTGCATCAAATGGGCATTCATCACGGAGCTTTATTGCCCTTACACTTCTGAGCAAAATGGTCGCGCGGAGAGTAAGCATCATCATATTACTGAGACAAGTATGTCGATGCTCTACCATTTTGGCCTTCATCATTCATTTTGGTAAGATGCATTTTCAACAGCAGTCTACATTATCAATAGACTGTCCACTCCAATTTTATCTAGTCAGTCTCCACTCTCAGTTATTTTCTGTACTACGCATGGCTACTCCAATTTTCATCCATTTGGTTGTCGAGTTTTTCCATATTTGAGTCCCTATGTGGTGCATAAATTAGCGCCTTGGAGTATGTCTTGCATATTTTTGGGTTACAGTTTACATTACAAGGGTTATCGTTGTCTTGTTCCTCTTACGAAGAAGGAGTACATCACTCACCATGCTCGGTTTGATGAGATGTTTTTTCCAGCTACTCGTACTGGTACTGTCACGGATTTATCATCACTAGATGCTTCTGCATTTTTGGAGCCTTTGTCAATACCGTTAGAGGTGTTTGAGTCATCTTCTTGAGCTAAATCACTCATTATTATGATCAATTTGATTTTCAACATGTACCAGGAGCTCCGGGTTTATCTAAAAATTGTGTTTGTTTGCCACATGATCACCAGCAGCTTGTCAGACCACCGCACGTGCCACCAGTACAGCCTCACGCATCGTCGACATTTGCCCAAGTGCTAGTCACCCTGGCAGCACGTGTCAATCACACACCACCAACCGCCACTCCAACGACTCTGACGGCTATCCCGACGTCGTATGCTTCCCCAGCGTTGCATCACCAGCTTGGCCATCATCGTTAGTCTTGAGTTTCGTGCCCACCTTGGGTTTCATGCCCATCTCAGGATCCATACCATCTCCGGCACTGGGTTCTTTTTCTCGTTATCCAATGGCTACTTGATTGCGCACTGGCTCGCTCCGCACAAGGATTCTTTAGAGAATGATATTTTTGGCTTATTGAGTGCTTTATTTACTAAGACCGAGCCCTGCAGTCATCGCTTGGCTGTCAAAGATCCTGAATGGGTTGCTACTATGGAGTCAAAGATGAATGCTCTCATCACTCAACAGACGTGGGATTTGGTTCCTCGTCCTTCCAATACTAATGTTGTTGGTTCAAAATAGGTTTATCATTAAAGTACAAGGCTGGTGGCTCTCTTGAAAGGTATAAGGCAAGGTTAGTTGCTAAGGGTTTTTCGTAATTTCCTGGTTTTAATTATGATCATACATTTAGTCCAATGGTGAAGGCATCTGTTGTTCGTACTGTTTTATCTCTTGATGTCACTCAAAACTGGCCTTTACTACAACTTGATGTTAATAATGCATTTTTCAATGGTGTTCTCGACTCCTTGGTTTATATGGAGTAGCATGCTAGATACAAAGACCCGATGCGTCCTAATTTTGTTTGTCGTCTACGCAAGGTCATTTATGGTTTGAAATAAGACCCTAGTGCTTGGTTTCAACGTTTCAGTTCATTTTTTTTGTTGGCCTGCGTTTTTTTATGCAGTTCCTCTGATACATCTTTGTTTGTATTTTCCCAAGGTGACTCTTTACTCTACTTGTTGGTTTATGTTAATGACATTATTCTTACTGGGAATGATTTTCATCTCATTCTTGAGTTTATTGATCGGGATAATCAGGAATTCAATATGACTGATCTTGGCACCATGCGGTATTTTTTTGGGTTTGGAGGTTGTTCGTACTTCTAACAACTTATTCCTTGGCCAGGTAAAATATGCCAAGGAAATTTTATTGTGTGTTGGAATGCAAGATTCAATGCCAGTTGTCATACCATTTGTGGCTTTTTCGCAACTTGCCAGCTCTACCGGTAAGTCGTTCGTAAATCCCACATTTTATCGTTCTTAAGTTGGTGCACTTCAGTATCTATTGATTACACGTTCCAATTTGTCCTATGTTGTGAACACGGTCAGTCAGTATATGTAGGATCCTAATGATAAGCATTTTCAAGCTGTTACTCAAATTTTGCACTATGTGCGTGGTACTCTCAACTGTGGTCTTCAATTTCGCTCAAATTCATCAGCTTTACCAATTCTGGGTTATTTTGATGCTGATTGGACTCATTGCATTGAAATTTTTAGGTCTACATATGGTTTTTACATTTTCCTTGGTGGCGACTTGGTGTCTTGGAGTGCTAACAAGCAACCTACAGTCTCTCGTTCTACTTAAGAATCGGAAAACTGTGCTATGGAAAACACTGGTGCGGAACTAGCTTGGTTAATGAATCTTCTTCGGGATTTACATGTATCAACTTGTGCACCTCCTGTTTTGCTGTGTGGTAACAATAATGCTCTCTTTCTTACTCAGAATCCAGTTTTGCATAAAATGGCCAACCACATTGATATTGATTATCATTTTGTGAGTGAGATGGTGTCTTCTGGCAAGCTCATGTGTTGCTTATATTTCTACGGACTTGCAACTTACTAACATATTTAGAAAGAGGTTACCTCGTTCTCAGTTTGAGTTCTTGCATTCCTAGCTTTGCGTTGCAACTAGTCCTACGATTCGCTTGAAGGGGGTAATAGAGATATTATTGAATTAGAATCGGGATGAGAAAAGAATGCCCTTTCTGATTGATTTTGTATATATCCTATTCCATACTCCTCCATCCCATTTTATATTATTTAATTTGACTTTTGAGAGTCAACTGCATCAATGTTTAAATATTAATATCCTTATTTATATGTGTAAAAAAATTGAAAAATTGCAACTTATAAATATATGTTCCGATGAATCCAACAACATATAATATGATAATAGTTTTACATATACAATAATGGAATCTAATGGTTGAACTTGGCTAAGTTTGACTTGCAAAAGTCAAATTAAGTAATATAAAGTGAGACGAATGGAGTATTTATTTAGGCTTTGTATACCCATACTCACTATATATATAGACATAAATATAGATATATACTCCCTCCGTCCCGCTATAAATTACTTATTTTTCTTTTTAGTCGGTCCAACTATAAATTGCTTAGTTTGGAAATTTTCTATTTTGGCAAAAAAAAATTACATGTAACTTCCCTACAATACCCTTACTAAAATAATAAATTTACAGATTAGAAATTAAAAAACAAAACGATATCTAACTATTGAATCACATTAGCTCACATTAACTAAACATAATGCAAGCATTTATCAGCTAAAACTTAAATAAAAATAATAATTATTATTCACCCACCACCGATCCAATTACCTAGTCTCATTTCACCACCCTAACTACCATCTTTATGAACACAAACCTTATCTCTTCAATATTCCAGATTTTTCTTTGGCTCTCTCGCTTTAAACTCTTTCCTCATTCACCATTGTCTCCTCAACTCCTCCTCTCCTCTCCTCTCACCAGAAACCCTAGCAATTTTTCTCCCCTCTCCGGCGGCGTTACCATTAAACCTCCGGTAGCCCTAGGTCATCATGGATCACCGATTTTTCGTACATGCTAATACATACAGATTCCCCATTCTCACACCCACTAAACATGGATTTGACTCTGATTTCAGTGATCTCAACCCAAAAATCGAAGATTTGAACCCTCATTTGACCGATTCGCAAACGGTTGAGGAGTGGGAAAACTTTACCGAGAGTTCCTCATGAACCTTGCATGCGTGCTAGATTCTGAAGCTCGGGGCGTCATTCGTGTGTATACCCAGCTCCCGACGGCTATGATTTTGTGAATGAGCCATCGGTGGAAAATGAGAGGAGATTGGCGGGAGCTTTCAACGATGGAGCTGCCAGATTCAAAGAGTCCCTTGTGGTACGTGAACGGTTGTCAATTTCTGCGATCAATTCTGTCCAGGGTTCCGTGGCGACACCGCTGGTTAGCTCGGGGTTGATCGACAGCGAGTAGAGTGAGATTATTCGGGACCTCCAGCTTTGGGTCGATGGGATTAAAATCCCTAGAATCCTCATTCCACCCAGAAAAGGTAAAACTTTGGTTACGAAGCATGTATTTTTTTGTTGTTGATTCATATGAAAACATTTTAGTATGTTATCTGTGTAGCCTTTTTTTTGGCAATCATAGTTTTATCTGAGTTTTATCTGAATTTGACACAATTTTTATGCATGTTTCCTCTGTTTTTACTTTTTTAAAAGGCTTTGTCGAGTTCGACCAGAGTTTTATGGAGTTTGACACGAGTTTTATCCATGTTTTTAGGGTTTCATAAATATCTTATTTATCCACATTATGTTTTCAAGCTTCTTAATTCACTGCTGCTAAAAAACTATACTACACTGTACGTTAACCACGCTTCTTAATTTTGCTTTTCTTTCCCAGGTTCAAACCAGCGACCTGGGGGCCTTGAGCCCCAACTGGAAGTCTTGGTCAGATAAAATTTTGGGGGTTCTGATTGCTTACTTCAATCAGGTTCAAAGTTTCAATTTACTGCTTCTACTGTGTGTCATTATGTGCCCAAGTATGTTAGCTCGGTTGTGCTCGTGTGATGTGATATTATGTGCGCGAGTATGTTAGCTCGGTTGTGCTTGTGTGCTGTGACATTATATGACCGAGTATGTTAGCTCGGTTGTGCATGTGTGCTGTGACATTATGTGCCCGAGTATGTTAGCTCAGTTGTGCTTGTGTGCTGTGACAATATGTCTCATATTATGTTAGTTCGGTTGTACTTTTGTGTTGTGACATAATGTGCATGACTATGTAAGCTATGTTGCTGATGTTGTTTGGGTTTTATGAACTGGTTCCAACACCTAAAGTTGGCCTTGCTCATTGATATAAGTTTAACTGGTGTCGGGACCATAAATTAAATCCATTTGTGTTGTTAAGCTAGGTCTGAAATGAAAAACTTTTCTAGGGTGCTACTAACTGTATGTATGATGTGTGTTTGTTGTGTAATGCAACCACATGTCTGTACCCCTAGGATGGCATTACGTTCGTCATTTATTTTACGGCTACCACTACAGATCAAACATATTGGATTAAATTAAAACCTGGGACTTGATAACACTATATTTAAAACAGTGTATTTCATACAAAATGATTGGGTGTTGCAGCATAAGCGTGCCTACTGATTACAACATGTTTACAATATAACCAAAATCATGCAAGACTATCATTAAACAAAAGATACCTGACTGAATACTTAACCTTGCTGCTGGTTCTCATCTAGTGTGTCCAATCATCTAACAAGCCTTCCAATCTTTGCTGTCATATTTTGAGTTGTTAGAAACTGAACACATTCCCTCACTCGAGTTATATCCGCATCCAAATCATTCTGTAGTGGACCAATACGAGCTAGGGTATCCTTTTTAATGTGGGGAAACTGAGTAATTGTTGTTTCACTTGCATTTCATCACCTCAATCATCACAGCCTGCAGTGAGATAAATATTTTATTAATAGTGTCTGCCCGTATTTCCTCAAAAGCTTTGTCCACAGCCTCTACTAGTTCATCCACAGCTTTGCATGCTCTTTCCCATTGGAGACTTTGAATTGATCTGAAAAACCACAGGTCCTGTATGTTGAGGTCTGGTGAGTTGGTTTGCTGTGAACCCATCTTTATTTCGAACCGATCAAAGTTAGCAGCCCCTAGGAATGCAGAACTTTCATTGTTGGGTGACCTGGTGCATTGTCTTACTGCATCTATATTTTCTTGCTTGACCCGGGTGGCCATTTACGTTTGATTGCTGGAATAATTTCATTCACTAGGCATGGTGTCATCACATCCCTATTTACTTTTACTTTGTCCTTCGTTTCGATAATACCTTTTGGTCTATTCTTGCTCTTTCTCTTTGCTGCTACCTTGTCAATGAGTGGGAATATGCCAATCTTACCATCGAAAATAACATTACCATTTTCAGCAATAATAAGCGTAGCTACAGCATAAATGAACATGAATTTCGGTATGTAGCCTTTAAGCTGACATGTTCTGTATGGATTATCTTCCTCCGGTAAAACAATGTAATTCACAGATTGTTCCGAAAGAAAAAACCACTTTTCATCAAGGTGTATGACATTATACATGCTTTTGAATTTAAATTTACCGGAATGCCCTTCAAACATGATATTAGAGCATGCATATTCAACCCGATCCACTTTGTTTGCTTCCTTATAAAGAGTTTAATGGCATTGCTGTGTTTTCTTAGCTTGCCCTTCTTTATAAGTCGATGAATCGTGCTTTTGCTTACATTGCATTGGGTTGCTGCCCTCCTACATGTTTGTCTTAATTGTAATGGAATTGACTTGAATGCAATTTCATCTAAATCCTTGTTTGTTGTTATCACTGCTCCTGATTTTTTATTTACCATTCGTACAAGTACCCCGGCTGCAACCTGATCCTTCACGGTTGCCCAGATCCATGTCACTGTCCGCAAACCTATGTTCCATTTTGCTACTGCCTCAGCGGTTTTGCTGTAGCCAACACGCCTATTTTTTGAAGTGACCATAAGGAACTGAGCCACAACGTTAACAAATTCTTCTCCCGCATTTTTCGGGACAAGTTGTCAGGAAAAAAACCCAGAATCAGCTCAATGATGAACTTGAGAGCTTGGGAAATAAGAGGAAGAAGATGATGGAAAATAAGGAGCTGCGTAGTAGTACTTAAGGTAGTGGTAGGATATTTTCTTTGGTAGTAGTTA
>JAULKM010035428.1:0-13455 GCA_032355605.1 Rubia tinctorum
TTGGTTGTGGAATCCACCAGAGAGAAAATAATCTCCAAAATAATATTATGATTGAATGAATAAAATATCAGAACATGTGGTCTTTAATTACTAAAAGGAAAAACCCAAAATACAAAAAAATAACATTTCGGAACTAATTTCCGAAATTAAAAACAAATCGGAAAACATTAAAAAAACACAAAATTGTGATTTTGAGGCCTTAAACGACCTCAAATGGAGATGGTTCCAATGTATTCAGCCTTGCCTGATTCTGACTCCGAACGAAAAAGTTACGCTGAAAATCGAATCGAACCTTTACAACATCCATCACTTCTTCAATCTTCGCCGCCATTTGCCCTGCATCAACATCCTCCACCAGGTCATCCACCTTGCTCACCACCACACATAACAACCTCTCTTTCTCCTCGATTTTCTTTATCCCCAAACGAACCTACTTCTCCCTGAGTTAAAATTCCCAGACTGCGCGGCACACAGTGTCCAACTAACTTCTACTTCTCTGCCCGTTACCGTGAAACACCATGTCTCTCTACCATGAAAGTTGCCTTTGGATTGTATTTATTGAAATAGTTGCTACAGAGTAAATTATTAATAGTTTGTTAGAATTTTCACAACATACGTCCACGTGCATGATTATTTTGATAGGAATAAAGTTCTAAAAGTGCGGCATATGTGCTCGTGCGAAAATTGTTTACTTTTTTTTGAAAAATATATTCAGATAGTAGTAATTTTTGGTGAATTAAAGTTATTAACTTAATTGCGAACTTTTAATAAAATTCAAATCATACGTTGATTTATTATTTTTATATTATTTTAACTGAATGATCCCTCTTACCACATAACCTAAATATGATCCTTACTTGTCAATTATATAAAAGAAAACTTATTATAGGATGATTTTTTTACAATAGGAGTGGGTGTATCTTGCAAATTTTTTTAATTTAGTTTTCAACATATGCGGCTCCCTTTCCTTTTGCTTCAAACAGCTTCTGCGTAGAACCCAACCCTACGAAAATGCCCGCAATTAGTTTTTCTCTCATTGTTCTTGAGTTTCTTTAAACCGCAAACAAGCCTACTTCTCCCCGAGTTCAAATCCTCCTCACTGCGTGCCACGGAGTCTACTACTAACTTCAGCTTATTTTCCCACCATTCAAATTACATTGGGATTGTATTTATTGAAATTGTTGTGCATTACCGCTAAGGTGAAAATCATTAATAGTTTGTTTGCAATTTGATAGCATATGTGAACGTGCATGATTAATTTGGTACGAATAAAGTTCCAACAGTGCAACATATGTGCTCGTGCAAAAAATTGTTTAGAACCTTTTTTCGGATAATACATTTATAAAGTAGTAATTTTTGGTGAATTAAAGTTATAAACTTAATTGCAAACTTTTAATAATATTCAAATCATGCATTGATTTATTATTTGAGTTTTATCTTAGAAAGTCTTCAAATTGGAAGAGAATTATGTCGGTGAACCTCATGGTTGAATCCCTCACTAAGGTAATACACGGGGAAGAAAAATGTCTATTCTGGTTTTCAAATTGGACTGACAGTGGTCCAATAATTGATCATAATGAACAATGTGAAGCTGTTCTATCTTACATTCCATCTACATGTACAGTTGCTGATTTCATCGAGTATAAGGATACATACTTGCATCTACTTACACCTATAATTATCCATGACACCCTCATCTTCTTACAGGAAGCAAAAATCATCCTAGGCATATTGGACAGGTTAATATGGAAGCTAGATAAAAAGGGATACTTTATCTTCAAATCGGCTTACATGATAAGTGCACCATCATCAGGTAATATCTACTCTCTCTCAAAGGTTTGGAATTTCATAATTCCAAAGAAGTTTTCTGTGTTCATGTGGAAAATTATGAACTGCATTCTCCCTTTTGATGATATTCTGAACTTATATGGTTTTCAGCTGGCATCAAAATGTATTTCTTGTAACAGCACTGATTCCCTAGACCACTTTTTAAACTCTTGTCATGTGGCCACTCAGGTCTGGGATCTCATTCTTTCCCACTTACATATACAACCTGCCACATATAGTAAATTGTGGGATAGACTTCATTCTATATGGCATTTTGATGGATACTCTAATCTACATAGACTTATTATCACTATAATCCCATCATTTACTTGTTGGTTTCTCTGGAAGAGTAGAAATAACTTCATTCATAATGGGATACCTATTTCTGCCACTTCCATAGTTACTGAAATAAGACATGAGCTATATTACATATTAATGGCTAAACCTTCCTTCATAACCCATAACTCTGATCAAGACCTAATTGGGGCTGGAATGATACCACCTATGAGATCCCCACCTAAACCAATAATTGAACCAATCTCTTGGTTGAAACCTGATCAGAATATGTTAAAACAAATGTGGATGCTTCCTGGATTTCATCGGGTTATTCAGGGTTGGGGATTATTGTTAGATCAGATTCAGGACATATGGTTTATGCTAAATCTATGATCATGAACTGCATATCACCACTACATGCAGAGATGGAAGCCATAAAGGTAGGAATTTCTGTAATACAACATCTTGGTATTCAATCATCGATTGAATCTGACTCTTGGTTGTTAGGATGATAAATGATCCATGCTTGGCTGATTGGAAACTTTACAATTTAGCTTTTGATATCAATCTATTGATGCAACATGTTAATCTTATTCATATTCAAAGGCAAGGTAACCGGGTGGCAGATTCGATCGCTAGAACATCTAGGAAGCTAGATAGTAGAAGTGTTTTAAACTTCTCAGATTTAGATTATGAAACAAGAGGCCTGATTATGCTAGATAAAATAAGACTGCATGATCTAAGACTAGGTTAACAATTTGGTCCGGATGCTTCTCAGTATTTGTATCTCTTTTATACAGGTTACTCTTTGGCTATGGCAAGTAGGAAAATGGATGGATTCACTACAGAATGGAAACTCCTAACAACGGGAGGTCTGCTCCATGGAGGCAAACACAGGAACAAATCTCCCTCAAACTTTCCTTTTTGATTTGGAGACTGACCAAATCTTTTGACTGTGGTTTCCTAAATAGCATTGTAAATGGGATTATCAACATAAACTTACTGTTTATGTTCATAATCCGGAATAGGTTGCTACATCGTCACTATAAACTAGCATTCTTTCCTTTTAATAGTCTGGCATGTCAGCTGTCAACACGGGGGTGGAGGCAATTGAGCGGGAACACTATGGAAGGAAAACGCTTCAAATCATGTATATAGATTTATTTATAGCAGGTTTAGGGTGCCTATA
The DNA here is from genome assembly GCA_032355605.1 of Rubia tinctorum. Lineage (NCBI taxonomy): Eukaryota > Viridiplantae > Streptophyta > Magnoliopsida > Gentianales > Rubiaceae > Rubia > Rubia tinctorum. The sequence continues at coordinate 3,293 of JAULKM010035428.1, forward strand.
AATCCCCTACATCTCTGGGAGATGGTTTTAATTTAAAAAAATGTAATGATTTTATACAAATTTCAAATGAGATAGGAGCATCTTTGGAGATTGATTTGATTGGAGAGGTAAAATGCATCATATCTTGTTAAATATATCATCGAAATATGAGCTACATTTTTTCCCCATCTAGAACTTTTGTTGGTCAAATACATACTGAGGCTTGAGTAGGTATTTACTCTTTAAAAAAAAACTATAGGCAGATGAACATGAAAATGAGCTTCAGATAAGCTTGTCTTATTCATGAAATCAATGTATAGTACTTTGTTTTAAAAAATTGAATAAGCAGAAATGTTGTCGAAATTTAAAAAAAACCTAAACTATCTTAGTTTTGGGATTTGTACAGTTAAATCATTTTCCAGCATGAGTTTGGCCCCAAAAATAACATTTATTCGACGGAGTTTAAGTTACTTATGCCTATATTCTGCACTTTGTTTCCTTTGCCTGATAAATGATTACCACCTATCTTAAGGATATACTTGCTCCTTTGGTTTCTAACATTAACTCCTAACTCAATGACGAATGAAAATAACCTAAAATTTACCAAAAAAATGGATCACTATTAAAAATCAAATAAAAAAGAAAACGGAACCAATAGGAAAGCAGTATATTCCCACGTCCCCCTATTTGTGTCCTACCTGCCTTATTTGGTGTCCTTGTATTATTATTTTACTTTCATTTTTGGCAAAATTTTGAAAGTAAAAAAATGATGAAATAATTTTTTATTCACAAACTATTTTTATGATATTTTAATGACTTTAAAAATGATACTTTTTTGTGATAAAACAGAAACATAGGGACGAATGGAGTATATGTAAAAGGCGTGTCCGTAATAGGGTGATTTATAGGAGCAAACGAAGAGTTTCCTGGAATTGGATTGGTTTTGGGAAAATGGGTCAAGGAACATGGATCACAGCGAATGTACAATACTCCCTCAGTTTTTATATTAGTAACACATTATATTTGGGTGCTAAAGTTTAGAAGATCTAAATAAGTGAATGAAATTAAATTAAAAGAAAATAAAGTAAAATGAATGGATATAATAACCTTAAATTTACCATAATTAGAAAGTATCAATGTAAAATAAATATCTAAAATTAAAAATGTGTCAATAATAGAGCAACAGATAGAATATGATTACTTTCTACTTGTATTGAAGATGATAATAATTATTAAAAAAAATATGTAAGGTATTGGGACTATATAATGGAAATGTTCACTACTCCCTCCATCCCAACAGTTTTGGCATATTTACTTTTTCATGGTCTTCAATGATCGTGTTTGACCGTCAATATCTCTAGCTACATGTAACAATTCCACATAAAAATTTGATATTTAGAAAATAGATTTTAAGATGAATCTAGCGATATCTCATATGAAAATTTTATTATAAATATATTAATATATATTTAGGATCAAATTTTATCAAGTTTGACTTGAAAAAAGTAAATATGCTAAAATTGATGAGCCGAGCGAGTATGTTATAATCCCAATTTCATCTATTTTTAAGCAAAAAAAAGTGAAAATGATATAGGCCTGGGTCAAACTGCACAAAGTGCAGTATTATATTCTACCTGGAATCCCTCAATTTCGTTGATTTCTTCCCGAAGCCATGTCACCTTCTACGCCGGTCGCCAGGAATTGTGGCTTCCCACCTGCCTGGTTTAGACTGCTGCATGTTGTTGTGCTACGTGTCGAGTTGCCGCTTCCCCTCTTCCTTACGTGTCGTCTCTCTGCCTTCCTCCTTCCTGTACGGCTTCTCATTTAAGCTAATTTCCTCTTTGTTTTTACATTGTACTGTTCCTCCTGTTCCTTTCTCCTTATTCGGATCATGTATGGGTGAAACCACCCCTTACGATTAATTTAATGTTTCATTTACCTGTTTACCGTCTCCATCCATCTGTTTAGTTAATTGTTTTTTGGATTGCACACTAGGTATTTGATACTTGTTCCTACTCACGCAATTTTGTAGACCTGATGTTTTGATTTCACCTGTATACCTGATGTTTTGGTTTTACCTTCTCTATTATTTTGTAGAGCTGTTGTCAGTAGTTTCCGTTTGTTTACGTAAATATTACTTAGAGGATGGAACCTGCCATAAGCATATTAAGAATTCGTTCAACCTCTTTTCTGAAGGTATCTTGTATTGATTTAGTTATGAGGTCACTCTGGTGGTGTTTTTATTTTTAAACTTGATAATCTCATATGTGTGCCAAAGTAACTTTCATTTTTTTTTGGTAAGGCGTATTTTGTATGAATTATAATCTGATTTTGTTTCCACTTAAATATGTTTAGAGTTGCATCAATGCAAGGAGCTCCTAAAGCTTTGCAAAGTTTGCCATGGGAGGCAGGATGAGCATGTCTTGGTTTCAATATGTTCATTTACAAGTTTGTTGAATATGTTTAGAGCTACATCTATAGAAGGAGCTACATCTATACAAGTTTGTTGGTTTTTCAAAGGTTGTTTATGGTAATATGAACTACTATTAAGTTCTGCTACAAATTGCTCAACGTCTTTCTTTTTTGCATTGATCAAAGATCTCATATGTGTGAATTTTTTTGATAACTTGGTGTTGCTAGAGTATGGTAATCAGTTTTTGTTCTTCAGACTTTATAATACGAGCAACACAACTATGCTTTAGCGATCTTGCATGGGTGTTAATAGAAAATGGAATGTTTCTGCTTGTTAGATTAAGATAGATTGCATCATAGAGCGATATAGTCATGCACGTAGGCTCTTTCTTTTTCTTTGTTTTCCTCTTGGGTTATCAGAAAGTGAAGGTCTTTTATAGGGATAGGATACAACAATAAGGTTGATGACGTGATGTTAGATTAGAGTATAAGTTGGGTCATACTGGATGAAACTAAATGAGCTATGCATATGAGAAATTCCCTGAAGGGGATATTGTTTGCATCAATCGCTGGTAAAGTGTGAATCATTTCATTTGGAGCCGGTTTAGGTGCGGTGGTTCTTTCCTCCGCCTTTACGTTCTGTCCTTCTCCCATCTTCTCTTCTCTTCTAATTATCCACTCTTGTTTAATGTAATTTGCTATTTCTTGATTTACCATCTTCGACCTCTGGTGGCTGATGTAGTCCTCTAATGTGTTTTTGGACTCCTTTATGTTCTTATGATGGCATCTATTTTTGCATAGATGCCACTCATCTGATGGCCGAATGGGTTGTAAGCACCATTCTTGTTGGAGCTACAATCAGTTCATTTACTGGGGAAACTTTGGTGGACCAGTTTAATCGAACAAATGCTTTTATATTGGATGTCATTCCACTTACAATTGGAGCATTTATTTTTTCTTTGTTTTGTTCCTTTCACTTTTGTTATTCACTTGTGACACTTGATGTTTTTCACTACTGCTAGAACCCTTTTATTACAACAAGGGAAGATAATTGAGACTGAAGTTTTGATAAGAAGCATATTTGGAACTGAAAGAGTTATTAAGATTATGGATGACCCAAGAGCATCTGCTCGAGGTTCCTCAGAACCAGAAGGTAATTGGTTTGATCTTTTTAGTGGTCGATATAAAAAAGGTATGTATTTATAGATTAAAGCTAATTGTTGGATATGAAAAATAATCTTCTACTGGGGTTATGTTTGTATGATGAGCCTTCAAATCGGCTGATGTGATGAACCATTTCTTCACTAAAATACGTGGCAAATACTTTGGGACATGATTGTACACTTTATCATTAAACTAATGGAATTGTTTTTTGGAAATTTTAATGCATGGTAATCACATGATAAGTATATCACATCCCAGACTACTTGATCTGATTTGTCAATTGGTTAATTATTTGTGTGTTATACATCTTCTGATCAGCTTAACCCAAATGTATCAGTAGGCATGCTTAGTTTCTCGATCCTCAAACAGTGAATTGAGCTTGATGATGATCATGTATTCATATGTTTGTTCTAATGTTTGTTGTTATAGATACCTGCCTCAATTAATCAATGCTCGTGATATTGCTGCAACTGTGGATTCACCAAGAGGTGGCAAGATCTATTAAGAGATCAAGATTAGTTATTTAAATGAAAGGGTTCATACTGCAGGAACTTCTGGCATCACAAAATTTGTACCTCTTAATCCAGGTTCAGTTGCATAAAGTACAATGGCAGCACCTAGCTATAACTAAAAGCGCCAGTTCTTTTGTGGGAACATGTTTAGGTATGGTAGGTTGTTTCCCACTGTTCTTCTCCTACTTTGTCCTCTTTGCTTCTGTTGTAATCCGAAAAGATGATACCGCCTATTTCAGGTGCACAAACGGTTGGCGGTACCCGGTTCTTTCTTCAATTTTACAACACTTCACCTTCCTGCTTCTTTGGCCCAGCTCTTCACGTACACCGACCTACTCCACTGGTGTCCCTTCATCAATTATTTTGTATTTATTGCAATTCTACGCTTCCCTTTTCCCTTCATTTTTGTGACTATATGGGTGCGATATCTGTTGTTAGATGATTTGTTTTGGATATGATGTGTTTATTTGTAGCCAGGTTCTGATCTGTATGGGATAGCGGTTTGGATACACGTAGTTTAAATTTTCCTCTTGTGTTGTTTGGATGTTTTTCTTTCCCATCCATATGTGTAATTCGTTGTTTTTTTTGGTGTATTATACTTGAATTCAAGACCTGCACAACAAGTGTTTGGTATTTGTTGTGAGTTAAAAACTTTTGTAGACCTTACCTGCAATACGTTTTGGTTTTTTCTTTCCCCTTGCACCAGTTTTTATTGAATTTTACTTTGCTGTTCAAGTTGTTTTTCCCTCCTAAATGAGCACATGGTCTCCTGACCATCGCAGTTTTAGCTTCGTTCAACTGTATGCTTCTAACATTAAGTAGGCAGATTTTAATGAGGATAGTTCTTGGTATTATTTGACAATGTTGTTTGATGGATGGAAACAGGCTAATGTGGAGAGCGGTGGCTCACGACATTGAAGAGGTCTTGGAACTCAATGGAAATGGAGATTTAGTCTTTGTTTGAGAAACTTCTGGATGTGAATGATTAGATGAGTAGATGCGCGTCGTCGGCTTCCTCGACTACTTTAGTTACTCACAAGCTGGTCAGGCACACATAAATTCTCCATGAATTTACTCTAGTTATACCCAAAGTTAAAGCCTCCATGTTGACATTTCTATGTTGCATCTGTATTTTGTTTTGTTATTATTATTGTTTGAGGCACATCGGTGTGGTAATTGGCAAAGTTTATAGGCAGGAAAGACCATCCACTTGAGTTTTGATGAAACACTTGTATAATCCATATGTGGTATGTCTAAAAGTACGACAATCTATGAGACTAACTAGTTTTCATGGCAACAGAAAACTTGATCGAAGAGTAATAACCAGCCATTTATATTCTTTTATGTATATTTGTAGTATAGTACGATGATAGTGTGAAACTAGAGGCACTTAGGCAAAGTTTGGTCAACTTAAATTAGTAATGTGCCAAGTCTTTGTGAACATTGGTTACCTATAAGGATTGTAAATGGGAATACAGTGTTAGTTTTAAGAAAAAATTAAATATATTTTTCTTGTTTAAGTGTGAATTATATTCTAACACTCAAACAATTTTTGCATTTCTTCACAACCAAGCCTCTTGCTTGTAAGCCCTCAACTTTGCATAAATATCCACCAACCAAGGAACTTGATGCCAAGCTTTGGGATGAAAAGGCTAGATGTACACTTGTGTTTTATTATTGTCTTGTGAGTATGGCGAGTGATAATTTTTTTTCTAATCATAATATCTGCACATCAAAATTTTAAAAGATTTTTAGTTTTTGCTGATTATGTTTTTACATTCATATGGTTGCATGTCTCTCAATTTGTAAGGTTACTGCATTAATCATGGTTGTGAAGTATGTTGTTACAAAAATACCACCAGCAGAATAAATAAGTAATTGTACAGTTGGGTGTTTTTCTTGATTGCATCCTTCTCCTTCATCATGTGATGTAGTATAAATCGTAGGTGAGATTACGTGTCTCTGTGGTGAAAAGAACTATGAATGATTAATGTTCTCATTATATTTTGTCATGGAAGTTGATATGATGTTGTTACTTGCTCCAATTTAATCTTATTTCTTTCTATTACATGCGGCATAAAGCTGGTGGCAGTAAAAGACGTGGACATGAATCTTTCAGGAAGGATTCTAAAGAATCAAAAGCTATCATGGCACCTGGTGATAATGCTGAGTTTCCAGTAGGTAATGTCTATTTGCTCATGTTAGCGTAAACATGATAACTCTTACTTATAATTTTATATACTGTCTCCGTCTGATTGTCTTATATGCTTAACTATACATGTAGGTAATGTCTCATAATTGTATGGCGCAAATGTCTCTATCTTGACTTCATTTTTTCCTCCCTATTCGATGGGTTCTTTTTATGCTTTTCTCTCATTCTGATTTTTTACTTAACTGAATCATAGATCAAGATTATATAAATACCGTTAATTGGAAAACACATTGAACAGAAATGTAGATAAACTAGAAATAACAGGGCCGTAGTAATTTATTTGTTTACCTTTCTTTGAATGACAGGTACTTTAGAAGCTAAATTCTCCCAAACAACACATATAGACAAGGATTTTGGTGTGTGGTCATGTTTTCGAGACTCAAAGTACTGTACTTGAGACTCCTTTTTTAGGGTTCAGGTGGGTTTGAATGCTTTATGGGGTTGGCGTGTGATATTATGGGATCGAGACTTGTTAAGGGGCAATGTCAGCTGGAAGGTTGGTTTGGAAATACAAATTCTCTTGGGGGTGACTGGATTCCGGGTGTGAGTTCGTTTGAGCTGCAATCTCAACCGGCAGTGCAGCATACTTCGCTCACAGTGGCAGATCTTATTAGTAGTACAGATTCATGGCGAGTGGATTTGGTTAATGTGCTATTTCAAAATCAGTTTGCTCGTCGAATTTTGTCGATCCCTCTGCCACAGACAAGTACTATTTTAGATGATGTGCCCATGTGGAATTTAACCCCTTCAGGCTATTATCAATGAAGAGTGGATATAAAGTAGCTTGTAAATTGGGAGAGGCACCTATTCCTTCTTCAAATGTATAGTGGTTGGGAAACCCCAAAATTTGGGACAAGTTCCGGAAAATAAATACTCCAACTCGAGGTTTCTCGGAACCTGAATCTAATTGGTTTGATCTTTTTAGTAGTCGATATCGAAAAGGTATATATTTATATGTTAAAGCTAATTGTTGGATATCAAAAATAATCTTTCATTGAGGTTGTGTTTGTATGATGTACCTTAAACTCCGTTGATGTATTGAACAATTTCTTCACTAAAAAATTCGTGGAAAGTACTTTAGGACATGATTGTACACTTTGTCATTGGACTATCTGGATTATTTTTTATAATTCTAATGCATGTTACTTATATGATCAAAGGAAATTTGTGTTTAAGTGAGATTTTTACTTGTAATCTTTATGGCTAGGCCATCTTCCTCCTTTTAAAGTTTTCCTCGAAGCAAGAAAAATTAGACCTTGCTTAATCTGTCTACTTGATAAAATAAAAACTTCTCTCCTCTTACAGTTGTCAGTGTCGGGGCTGCTCCGTTCTTGCTCCAGCAGTTTGCTGGGATAAACGCGGTTGTGTACTATTCAACTACAGTTTTCTGCAGTGCTGGAATCAAATTTGATGTTGCAGCCAGTGCTCTCGCTGGGGCTGCTAATGTTTTTGGTGAGTTTTCTGATTGCAAGTTTCTGGTGTTGATAATGATTTGTCTCATCTGACTGGATGAACAATTATTAATAGGAACGACTATTGCATCCTCCTTAATGGACAAACAAGGAAGGAAAAGTCTCTGCTCATAAGCTTTTTTGGAATGGTAAGTACATAATTATGTTTGAGTCACTTGTAAGTAAATTTCTGCATTTTGCTTTCTCATCAACTTGGAGCAAGAAGATTCTTTCTCTTATCTGAGTTTGCAAACCTTCAACAGACAAAAAATTTAGCCTACATTTTAGTCCATTAGGTCAGTATACATTTCCATTCCCTGCCTATTGATGCATCTTCCCTGGTTTTCAGAAAAACGTGGTGTTTTAAGTCCTATTACTTATCATTTTATGATTTGTGGATGTTGTAGACTTAAGCAATTTGAGGAGGCTTTGAAGTTGGGAGTAGATGAAGAGCTCTGGTGTTAAGCAGAATATCTATGTTTATGATAACCTGATAAAATCTCTTTGCACAAGGGCTTTAGATTGGAAAACATTAATAAAACTACTGAAAGAAATATAGGAAAATGGACTGCATCTAAATGAGAAAACAATGAGTTTGATTACGACAGTTAAGGAGTTACGAGAAGAGGTGGTAGAGAGCGGAGCAGTAGAAACAACCATTAAGTTAGGTCTCTATAAGTGAGTTGCTTTGATTTGCTTAGTTTCTCTATCCGTTTTACATAAAGATGCATGTCATGCTACATTTTTACACTCTTATCAACTTTGAAATTCTTGCCAATTATACCCTTGAAAATGTGTCAACTATTGCATGATTGGACTCAAAGTAGATTGATGTACGAAACTTAAGCATGTTATTATGTTATTGGATTTTACAAGGTTGTTGATAGCAGTCAAAAATCCCTCGTACCATCAGACAAGGAGCTTGCCAAAGAAAAAGTCTGCTGAAGTTCAGCCATTTAAGGAGGCAGAAAGGGAGTTACCAAAGGAAAATTTGAAGGAAAGAGAATTTGCTGAAGTTCAAGCATATTGTATCTTCTAGAATGTTTCCGCTATACTGAAATTTTGTGATGTACCATGACATGTTAGAAATAGAATAACCTAAAGATTGGAGCATTAGGATGGATTTAGGTTCGGGTTCAAGTTGCACAGAGTGCAACCACATTAACCTAGTTAACCTTAATCGAGGAGTTTATGAGTTTACGTTTAAGGGAACACTATCAATCCAGCCTTCAATCCCTCCTTATCAATATTTGTTTCTGTCAAAATTACCAAATAACATCTCCGTTCTTCCTCACCTCCATTCCTCTCTTGGTCTTCCCGGAAGGATTCATCAGAGATCCGGGTATCAGAGATTCAGTACAACGAGTCCACTTTCTTTGCTTCACTCATGTCCAAGGAGGAGATTGTCACCGATCGCTTCATCGAAGCTCACCCGCACTTCGAAAGCAGTGATGTCGTCATTGCTGTTTTTGGTACCGAATTTTCTCGCCGCACTGAATACTCTTCACGAAATATAACTTGTTGAATGTGTTTTTTTTTAAAGATTCTGGAGTTGATTCCGCTGCGGACGGATTGCAAGTTAAGCGGATGGAAAGCCAAAATTCTAGGTGTTCTTAAATGGTAATGACTTAGAATTTGAATTTGTTGCTGTTATTTGTAATTACAATACATATTTTAGAGCATTTCACTCATCACTACTGCAGCACATGGATTGGCGATATAGATACATCGACTGTCAGTGGTGGAAGCAGGAGCTCACGCAAGGGGTGGCTGAAAAGGAGGATAAAAATTTTTGTGCACGCTTAATACAACAAAATTATAACGAACAATTATTACATAATAAGATGAAAACATAATATTAAGATGTTTACAAGTACGGCAAATCACTAGATAATAAACTACTTTCTAGTACTAGTGTTGCTAGAAGAAGAACCACTAAAAACCGGTGATAATTGTGTCCTACGATGTTGCATGCGCTGATAACGCTGTAAAATTGGCTCATTATCGAGCCCAACAAAAATTATTTTCTCAATATGCACTGTCATAATATCATTCATCCATTCATCTCCCATTCTGTTGCGTAAATCAGTCTAGACTCTCTTTATGGCTGAAAAACGCGTTCAACGGAAGCAGTTGCAACTGGTAGAACTAAACCTAACTCAATAAGACGATATACAAGTGGAAAAGTTGTATGCTTGGTTGTTAGAACCATCTTTTGAGCAAGACTTTCAAAGTCCCCAATATCCAAAAACTCATGATCAAATTGCACATTGTTAATGAAAGTAGTAAGTTGTTGATGAAGCCGGGAACGATATTCAACAGAAAAGTCACTTGGATATAGTAATACTATAATTAAATCACACATTAGATTATTACTATAATTAAATCACACATTAGATTATTACTATAATTATATCACACATTAAATTATTA
>JAULKM010035458.1:0-13452 GCA_032355605.1 Rubia tinctorum
TTCTAGTTTATTGAGTGCTTTATTTGGAAGGACTGAGCCTTGCAGTCATCGTTCTTCGGTCGAGGATCCAGACTGGGTTGCTGCAATGGATTCAGAGATGGCTGCTTTACGCGCTCAACATACATGGGAGCTGGTTCCCCGACCTCCTCGTGTCAATGTTTTTTGCTCTAAATGGGTGTATCATTTAAAGTATAAGTCTGATGGTTCACTCGATCGACACAAGGCCAGGTTAGTTGCTCAAGGTTTTTCTCAGTTACCTAGTTTGTATTATGGTCATACATTCAGTCCTGTGGTGAAAGCATCTACTGTTCGTACAGTTTTGTCTCTTGTTGTCACTTGTAATTGGCCATTAAGATAGTTTGATGTGAAGAATGCATTTTTAAATGGTGTTCTTAATTCTCCAGTTTATATGGAGCAGACTGCTGGTTACAAAGATCCCATGCGTCCTGATTTTGTTTACTGTTTGCGCAAGGCCATTTATGGTTTGAAACAAGCACCATGTGCTTGGTTTGAAACAAGCACCCCGTACTTGGTTTCAACGATTTAGTTCTTTTTTGTTGGCCTGGGTTTTGTATGCAGTTCTGTGCATACCTCCTTATTTTTTTTCACAAGGTGCTTCTCTACTTTATTTGATGGTTTATGTTGATGACATTATTCTTACTGGGAATGATGGTCATCTCATTCGCAAGTTCATTGCTCGTGTTCATCAAGAGTTTAAGATCACTGATATTGGCACCTTACATTATTTTTTAAGGTTGGAGGTTGTGCGAAATTTCGATGGCTTATACCTTGGCCAAGCTAGATATGTCAAGGACATTTTATTGCGCGCTGGAATGCAAGACTCGGCGTCGGTGTCTATCCTTTTTGTAGCTTTTTCGCAGCTTTCCAGCACTTCTGGTAAGCCATTTGGAAATCCCACTCTTTACTGCTCTTTGGTTGGTGCAGTACAGTATTTGTCCATTACGCGTCCCGATATTTCTTATGTCGTAAACACGGTCAGTCAGTATATGCAGTCTCCTAATGATGACCATTACCAAGCGGTGACTTGAATTCTACGTTATGTCCGTGGTACAATGCACTATGGACTCCAGTTCCGCAATAATTTTTATGTTATGCCTGTTTTGGGTTATTCTGATGCTGATTGGTCTCGTTGTATTGAGACCCGTAAGTCTACTTATGGTTATGTCATTTTTCTTGGTGGCAACCTGATTTCATGGAGTGCTAAGAAGCAACCTACAGTCTCCCGTTCTAGTTCAGAATCAGAATACCGGGCTATGGCTAACACTGCTGCGGAATTAGGTTGGTTGATGAATTTATTACGGGATTTGCGCGTGACTGCTAGTGCCCCGCCTGTTTTGCTGTGTGGTAGTAATAGTGCTCTCTTTCTTGCTCAGAATCCGGTTTCACATAAGAGAGTCAAACACATTGATATTGATTATCATTTTGTGCGTGAGATTGTGTCTTCTTGCAAGCTCAGAGTTGCTTATGATGCTACTGATCAACAGCTTGTTGACATCTTCACAAAGAGTTTACCTCGTTCTCAGTTTGAGTTCTTACGGTCCAAGCTTTGCATCGCGACAAGTCACACGCTTCGCTTGAAGGGGGTAATAGAATATTAAATGAATTAGAATCAGGTTATGAAAAAAATACCCTTTCTGATTGGTTTTGTAAATATCTTTTTCCATATCTGATTCTGTCTTGTATACCCTTTGTAATCAGTATATATATGAATGCACATCGTGGGTTTTACATTCTATCACATAGCACTGAAATATTTTATAGTAATTGAAGCAATAAATAAAAACAGCTGCAATAAAATTGGCAGACCTGCAAACCCCTTCATATGTAAGCCAGTAGAGATAGAACAATGTCTGCAACACCAGTACATGAATTACCTGATTTCGCAGTTCAATTTCTTCCTTGGACTCATCTTTCTGCATATTTCTTATCTGTAGGAAATGAAAGTGCCACTAACCAATAATGGCAAAATGGTCAAAGTTCATTCGGACCACACAGTGGGGACTCATGAAACGTGTTACTCTCTCAGTCCTCAGCTATTCTGTATAGAATTTTTTTTAGTTAAAAGATGTTGAACTTTGACCATATATTTGAATAAGTATATGAACAATAATTTCACTGTATGAGATATGGTTAGATTCGTCGTAATATCTCGTTTCTAAATATTAATTATTTGTGTGTTATTACTGTCCACAATTACATATATTTACAGTCAATATATGTATTGAATATCGTGAAAAGATTCATAGGGCGGAAGGGAGGGAGTAGTAGTTATTACACTTGGAATGGACAGCAACTCAAAGACTAAAATTCTTAAGAACAGAGAAATTTCAACTCAGAAGGAAAGAAGCTAGATACCTGCTTTATAATTGCAGAGCCGCGGAGAACTTTTCTACTATGGCTGACTGAAGACTTGAATAAATGAAGATATTGTGAGCAAAAATCGACGATTAAACCCTCCATGTTTGACAGCTTGTCATTAGTAATTCTCCGTCTAGGTGTAACGAAGCAAAGCTAGGCTCGAACTCAGAATTTGATCGAGTTGATTGGTAGGTAGTAAGATGTGTAATAATAATAAAATTAGACTAAGTAGAGTTGTTTAGTTCACGTAAAATGTTGAAAATGTGGGAATGTGTAATTCGAGGGAATTAAGAACATCCACAATGGTAACTCCTTAAAAATACTTTTCTTAATGGAGCACTCCTTATTTAATGAGTATCATTGTGAACTTTTAAGGACTACTCCTCATAAGGAATTGCTCCTTATTTAAGAAGTCGGTACCTCTTTCTTTGTGCAAATGTCAACTAATAAATAATTTACACTTTGGAAATGTATTTTTTTGTTTTGCTTGTTGAAAAGCTTCCAACGGTAACAATTTTTTTTGCTTATAAATGCATATACACATTCAATTTGATAGATATTCATCATCTGATAAACATTCATATGATGTTAAAAAATTTATTATGATGTTGTTAGATATTGGTATTTTATAAATAAAAATGTAAATATTTTTATTAGAGATAATGATGTGGCACTAAAGAAGTGATTTTCAAATATCATTCAATTGTTGGTAGTTGGTTCTTACCTAGTTTTGATCAAATTTGACGACGTGGCACTAAAAAGTGCTCCTTAACTCCACTATCATTGTGGATGCTCTAAACTTCTCACATAACGTGGAAATATCTTACTAGGACCCCCTCGGTTGCACGAAATTTCTCCATGCTTTTAATGGGCAATTACATTTTCATCCCACAAAACGTGCGTACATTTTTTTTATTTCCTCCATTGCCCGTAACTTTTTCCAATTCCCTCTGTTGCCCAACAACATGCAGGTAAATAAATTTCATAAAATACAAATTTCTTTCATGTGCAACCAAACACTATATGTATATCTTATGAATTTGATCACGGAAATTACTTCCCATGAAATAAAAATTATTCCAGAAATTAATTCCCACATAAACCAAACAACTCATAATTCATTAGTTAGATGTGTTGGGATACTGTCTTGAACATAAGTGTAAGATAGTAATTTCAAAGGATATTAGTGTGCTCCTGATTACAGTTAGCTCGACTAACTAATTTCTTGGCCAAGTTGCATTCTGTTGCAACGTAGGGAAGGAAGGTGCAGAAGGAGAGCTCTTGAGTTGGTTGCAACCAACTAATTTGGCCACACTATTCACACAATAGAGAGTATATAGACTGGATTCAATAGGAAATTCATTAGTTAGTATTTGGACATCAAATTTGTATACTCTACGAGAGCTTCCTCATATTTTCCTTCAATCTTTCTAAATCTGATCCTTCTTCCTTCTTTGTTTCTGTCTTGTTGTTCTAATTCTCAACCAGTTTACTTCTAAATCCGTAATAACATCTATTATTCACAAAATTTGGTATCAGAGCAAAGATTTCCTAGTTCAAAAATGGCAGAAAACACCAGAATCAAAGCATTGGAAAACAAATTCAAAGTGCTGTCACAGGAGCTTAGGCCAAAAATGTATGGGACCGTGGATGCTAAGTTCAATGCAATAAGCTTGGAGATCAAAACAAGTACTATATCTCACGTGGAGAAAGTTTTGGATTCTCAAAATGCATAGCGCAAAGAGCTGAAGGAGATGATTCTAACTCTATCCAAGGAGAAGCAAGCTCAGAACATTAAGTTTTCAGTCCATACTTATGAAAACGCTTCCAGATCTGTGAAATCAAGGGAGCTGTCTAAGAGGATCGACAAACAAACAGAGACAATCAAATATCCAACATAGAAGTGGAAGGTTGGAAGGAACAACAACTACCTACTTCCAAGGATCGAACTGGTGAACTTCAATGGACATAGACCAAAAGAGTGGCTGAGAAGGTGTCTCAAATATTTCAACTATTTCCATAACACAGATCCATGAAGAGTTAATGTTGTGGAGATCTATTTAGAGGGCAAAGCTGAGGGGTGGTTCCAAAATGAGAAGCTGACCAAAGAGTTTTGGAGCTGACAGAATTTTTCTAATGTTGTAACCGCACGATTCTCTGAGCGTGGAACAATAGATGTAGTGGGAGCTTTCAATAAATCGTACCAGAGAGGCAGCGTGAGGGAATATCAGGAGACTTTCGAGGAGTTAAAATCACTGATGGTGGGTAAGAATCCAAAACTATCTAAAGATTATTTCATATCAAGTTTTCTGAGTGGTCTGAGAGAGGAACTTAAACCTTTGTGGAAAATGTTTAAACCCGTTAGTTTTATTAATAAATAGTGAATATTACTTGTAATTGTAATTAGATTATATTTTATTTTCCCTTTCTATACAGGTATTTGTACCTCTATATAATATACCTCAGGTTATGAATACAATCACAACATTACACTCTTATTTTTCACATGATATCATAACCTAAAATCCTGAAAGCTAAAAGACTAAATTTTTTGTCCTAAATTTTCTGCAAATGCTGCCACCATCTTCCGCGCATGTCCTTCACGCGCCGCCTATCCGAGTTGCCATTTGATGTGTGTTATATTGTGTTCATATGTTGTGGGATTATTATGGTTTTATTGAGATATAATTTGCACTTCTAGGTGTTTTTGGTGCAGGAATTCATTGATTGTGAAGAATTGAGAGGGAGCATTGTACTCTTTTTCCCTTAACCAACGGTTTTTTCCACTGGATTTTCCTTGTTAATGTTTTTAATGAGACGATGTGCTCCAATGGAAAATGTTCTTATATTATAAGACATTATTCCAGAGATGAGGAAGGGAGACAAAAGCAATATTACTGAAGTTATGAGGTGAAAAGTGAATTATTGAAGAGATGTGGATGTGAAGAAATTAAAGATATTCACTTTCTATATTGATAAGAATTGTATTATATTTTTCCAATTGAAATTCCTTAATTTTAGAAATTAGAATCACATTTGATTTTGGTTTTTGTAATTCTTCCGTATCAAACTGAGGTTATAAATACCTTATACAAGCGGAAGCAATAAGCATGTACATACAGTAGTTTTAGTTTTAGTTTTAGTTTTAGTTTTCTTAGTTTTGGTTACGTAATACTATAGCTTTAGTAGTTGATTAGTAGTATAGCATTAGTATTAGCCTTGAAGAATAAAGGTGGGAGGCTGCGTGTTTTCATGATTCTGGGAATAAATATTTTCTTCACAATCTGAAGTGCCCAGTTTCGGCATCGACTTGAACTTTGCGGTTTGCATTTTTTTTATTAGATAAATTATGTTTTGTTTAATTATTTATATGATTTGTTTGTTTGATTCAATTATGATGAGTAGTTAATTCATATATCGGCATGGAATAACAGATATTAGTTTATGAATCGTGAGATCTAATTGTTTTATACTTGATTCTTATGTGTTCTTGATTGTTTTTTGTTGAATTTATTCTTGATATGTTTAAATCTGATCATCTTGAATATTATTGGAATAATGATATCTAATTCCACCAATACGTAATCGTTGGAAAGGGTTAGTAAGTAACAAGTTCTTGTAAAAAATAGCTAACTAACTAAGACTGTAATAGTATGATGGGGAACAATTAAGTGTGTGTTACTACTTGCGAATACTTGGGTAATTGCTATATCAGGTTCTTTTCATTCTTAATGCTACCGAGGTGTGTATCTGATTTAGCGAATACTTTTCGGTGGTATCTTGGTAAGAGAAATAATTGATTAATCATAATTGATCAATTGTCGACAAAGTGAAAAAGAATTGAGGAGGTTAATCGTACCTACTTTCCTATAACTGATAGATACATATGAATTGATTTATCTTTGCGCCTATGATCAATGTTTAATTAATATGAGTTAGTCCTATCCGATTACATTCATTATACATTTTCTAGATTTTATATTGTTAGTTTTCATTTTTAGTTTGCATTATTAGTTAGAAAATCTTGAAAATTAAGGCGTAGTGGCTACACCAAAACTGTTCGATATTAGTAGGTAATTTTTACTGTTATTGCTCTGTTGCTCGTGGGATCGACTCTGCTTACTAATGTGCCAATTTTATCATTAGAGTTTGCATATTTATTTTGGTGAGTGAAACAACGTTCACCACCATTCCACCATTAAAAAATTGAATTTGCGTCGCTGGTTCCCACCACCAGCCTGCCGTTGATATTCTGCTTAGCTGCTCTCCGATCAAATCTCTAGTCAGTCTTTGCCTGCCGAGCCTCAGTTCTTGCTTCTCTGGCGCTAGCTTTGCTTTAGTTTCCGTTAGGGGTGGGCATCAGTTCAGTTAATCGGTTTTTGTTTTATTCGGTTTGGGTTATTGAATTTCCCCCCTAAAAAGTCCAAAACCAAATCTGAACCGAATAACCCGAATTATCCTAACCGAATTCAGAATTTGATTTCGGTTTGAAACCGAATTCAACCCGCATAAACCGAATTGACTGTAATTTTTTAAAATAATTACTATAATCGAATAATTTAATTTAAAATTAAATAAAAATATGTAATCTAATTTCTACATCATCAAAATCAAGTTTTCAAAATAAAAATCCAACAAATCCAATACAAATTCAACCATAAATTTATATTCCTTTTCAAAACTTTCACATTCTTCAAGCGTTCAAGCACTCCACAAAGTTACTTAGGATAACTTGTGTTATTTACTTACTACCCCAAACTTAATTACACTTTAGAGTTTGGGATAATTTTTTAAATATAAAGATTGGTCCTCCAACTTAAATTTATTTATAAATTTATTTTTTTGTTTTAAAATTTAATTATTATATATATTTAATTAATTAATTATAATTTGGTATTCGGGTTTCGGTTTGGGGTTTAATATCCAAAACTAATCCAAAAACCATATTCAGAATTCAGTTTATTCAATTCGAATATTCGAAAACCGTATATTAAATTCGGTTTGGCTTATTCGAATTTGGATAATTCAGTTTTCGGTTTAGTTTTCGATTTTCGGTTTTTTTGCCCACCCCTATCTGTTTTACTATATTTAGCACACTTACCATTTTCGTATGTTTTTCTAACATTGTCACATTTTATTTTATGGAAAAAAGTACACATATCTCAATCACTCATTAAACTTTTTACTCTTCTCATTCAATTCTCTCCACACATTTCAACTTGCAAAAAAAACATCTAAACATATGGTGCCAAACATAGTGAAACAGAGGGAGTATTATATTCTTATTTAGTGTCTGCCTTGATTTTTCAACAGTGTGAATTGATTTTCTAAAATTTAAATACTGATATTATTATTATTATTTCGTTATCATTGTCACATTTTTTTAGTTTAATACGACGTATATCTATTTTAATTTGATTTTTATTTTATTATTTTATTTAATGTCTAACTACTGTGTATATTATTGTATTTGTTTGATATATAAATATGTGATGGAGATCTCAAGACGACTACAACCATAAATGAATACATTCCACGTCTTGATCAAACATTCAAGGGATATGTTCGGGATCCTCTAAGTGACATGTTTGGACCAATGACAATGTTAAGAATGAACCTTAGGGATGCAGCATTGAATGCTTTGATGGATTAATTTCATGATGAAGAATTAAAAAAGAAGTCGGCTAGGGCTTGGATTAACTATTCAAGTTTGTCGATTAATTGAAGACGTCATGAAGAACACTATACTCTTTTTCCCACTGGATTTTTTTAATGAGGTAGTGTGATCTTTGTAAAATGTTGTAAAAATTATTTTATTTTGAGTCTTTGGACTGAAGAGCTCGGCCATGTGGGCTTTGAAGAGCTGTGTCAAAATTAACAGTCCATTAGGGTTTAGAATATTCAGTTTCATTCTGATTAGAATTAGATTTGGTAAGATTAGATAAAATAATATTTTTATAGTCTAATTATAATTAGGGACGGTCGAAATTAGAGTATTTTTTAGAAGTTTAGTTAGATATGGTTTTAGTTTCTTAAATTTGTCATAAGTTGATTCAGATTCCAATTGTAAGTAGGGTTACTGTTCGAAAATATCCTCTATTTAAGGTGAGGGATGACCGAGAATTATACATCTTTTATCAATCAAATATTCAGAATTTTGAGTTATACTCATTGCTTGCGGGCATCTCCATTGTTGCTTAATCCTGGGGGTTAATTAAATACCAATAACCTTGTGATCTAAACATGCGGGCTATTTAAAGAGCAAGTCGGAATTGAGTGTACCATGCGGGCTAGACGTTTGAATTTCGTGCGTTTATACTAGGTTGGGCGAAACCCTAGTGTAGACAAAGATCTAATTTCCGCAATCTAGAGTTTTCGCAAGGAGATTCATATCAATATGTTAATTTGATGTGTACTTTAATGTTCTTATTTTATGTTTAACCATTTTAATTTGATGTGTATCTTATTATTTATTTTATTTTTAAGTATTTTAATTATATATGTATATTAGTGGTTTATTTAATGTTTAAATATTATCAATTTGGTGTATATCTTAAGTGTTCTATTTGATGTGTATTTTAATATTTTACTTGATGTTTATCTATTTTAATTTAGCATGTTTTTATTTGATGTTAAATATTTTTAAATAGATGTGTATTTTTGCTTTTATTTGACGTTTATATATATTGATTTAGTGTACATTTATTTGATGTTAAAGAATTTTAAATAGATGTGTATTTTAATGCTTTTATTTGAGGTTTTATATAATTAATTTATTATTTTATTTTATGTTTTTATTGGATTTAACTATTTTAATTTAATGTATACTCCCTCCGGTTTTTCATTTATGGTACCATAGGTTTATGTGTTTGAATTTAGGTTAAGAAAATGAATGGATGAAATTGAATGTAGAAAGTAAAAAGTAGAATGAGTGGATGAAATTGAAGTAATTTTACCAAAAATGAAAAGAGTGTCAAATAAAAGGAAACATCTATTTATAATAAGTGTGCCATAAATAACAAAACAGGGGGAGTATTTTAATATATATTTTTATGTTTGAATTTTTTATATTGCTATTTTATATAATTTTGTAAATTTTAATTTGATATTTATTTTTGTTTTTTTATTTTATATCTAACAATTTCGTTATATTTATATTTTAGTGTTTTTTGTTTGGTTTTCAACTAATTTAATTTTATGTATTAAATACTAGTAACTATATATTTGAGGTTTAAGTATTAGGCCCAACATAGCACTTGTGTTTTCTAAATACTTTTTACACATAATTGTAATAGAAATTGCTTGAAATGAACTTGTATTTTTTTAAAACTCAACTCGATTATGAGTAATTCATCTAATATTAATGGATAGATTTAATAAAACCATGAATGATACAATATATGGCATCCTTTAATTGATTAAAAAAGAGCTGAAGATCTAATTGACATTTTTAAATAAAAATTTGCACATTGTAAATTAATTTTTGAAATAAGAATATTGTACATCATTGTAGGGTTATGTTGGTAGTATTCATTGTAGTTGGCATCCTCAAATGCAGCCCATGTGTTGATTTGAATCCATACCAACCTCAACCTTTGGGTCATCCATACAGGGTATCCACTATCCAATGACTCTACACTAGAATTAAATTTGGTGATAACCTCTCATTGTAGGTCAAATTTGATAAGAATGCATCCCCGATTTTACAAGTGCAAATATAATTTTCAATCCTGTAAAAGTGTTTTTTAATCAATGATCGACATTTAATTTGAAAAGTATAGTTCTGGTGTCAAATATCGGGGTTGACCTATAATTTTTTAGCGTGACTGTAATGAAAAGACAAGATTGGTCCTTATTGATTCCTTACTAGATTTATGATTTTTTTTTCAAAAAAAATTTCTTAAATGTTTTGGGCTCCACTCATTTGCCCATTCTTCCACCACCTCCTTTGTACAATCTGATTCACAACCAAAGTCAACTCAGACCAGTAACCTCCTTGTTCTTCCTCCCACCACCCATGTCCCAGAAAATTCAAACTATCGCGTCGTCGAATTTTGTATCATTTTCAAGATAACTACAATTGATGCACACGAACACAATAAAAGCTCACCGTCAAATTTTTCTATGATAAAAAGCACAACACCGCCCCCTTCAACCCATCATTCATCGCCTTCGAAATCTCAACGGTTTGGTCGCACTTCCGTTTCTATCCCCGCAACCGATATCTCCCACGCAACCAACCACCACAAGCAATATTGATAGAATGTAAAACCCACAAATAATTGTGGCTGTGTGTATTCATATATATATACTGAGTACAAAGGGTATACAAGGCAGAATCAGATATGGAAAAGGATATGTACAAAACCAATCAGAAAGGGTATTACTTTCTTAACCTGATTCTAATTTATCTAATATTCTATTACTTCGTCACTATATTTTAGTTCTTTTTTCCCATTAAATGTTGAGGACTGCTCTAGCTAAACAAACTAGTTTTTGAAAAACTAATTATTTAAAATCATTATCAAACATTCTAAATATATAAAAATAATAATTTGTGAGTTATATTTTTCATCATTATTATCTTGAATAAAAATGAAAGTCTAAACAAATTCACTACCATCAACCCTCCTTCCCCACCACCCTTCCACCACCACCACCACCACCACCACTCCATCCCCACCACCCTTCCAGCCCTGCCTGGCCATCACCGCCTAGCTCCGCCCAACCAACACCCACTCCTCCACAACCCACCTGCCACTAACCCTAGCTTCGCCATAAAAAGTGGTGGAATTTAGATCGAAATTATAGTTTTATGGAGTGCAAGGTGTATCCGGCTGCATCGGGGGATTATTGGCGGATGAGACTAGGGCTTTCAGTGCCGATGACGATATGGAGCAAATTTATGGGAGGTTTTGCTCGGAGAGTGAGCTGGACTTGGCGATGATGGTGACTGAATTCCTCGAGTACGAAATCGCCAGTGCCGACTCCAGATGCATCGGCAACAACGATTTTGGATTTCATAATGAGTGAGTAGCGAAGAAGGGGTTAGCAACGAAGAGGAAGAGGGAAGAAGAGGGTGTGCAAAAATGGGTTAGGATTGGGGTTTAGGATTAGGGGTATAATAGTCAATTTACTTTTTTTATTTTTTAAGGGGTAGAATTGACTTTTCAGTCAATTATGGTCTTAAACTTTTTTTGAGCATAATTCTGGTCTTAAACTGTCATAATGGGTAGGTTTACACTTACACTTATTTAGGGTTATATTTACATTTTTAATTATCAAAAAAATTATTTTAGCATATATGTGAATTATAGGATTGTATAAGTACTTTCTATGGAGTAAAACACACTATTTAATTTTTCAGAATTTACATTTTCAACCCTTGATACTTCACAAGTTAAGCATATTGTAAAGTTATTGAAGTCGATAGTAGTAAAAATATTGTTCCCTTTGTCATAATCATCTACTTAAAACATTTATTCTTAGACATAGCCTTTTGTGAGGCAGCATAAAATTTAGGCAGAGCCATTTTTCAAAAATCAACACAAAATTTCATCCTTTTCAAATTTATTTGTAGTTTTTCTAAATAAAAAGAACCCCATTTCAATCAAAATGTTTAACAATTGCATAATAATCTATGGCTAAACTTTCACTTACCTAAAACAAGAGTTTGTGCAAATAAATATATAAATTGAAATAATCTTGAAATCAAAAGATTTAGATAAATATTTCTCATGTTCGAATCATATTACTGTGTAGATAACTAAGAGCATGGTGATGTTTTTTGGACCTACTTGCAAAATTCCACAAATGTAGTAGGTCAGCCCACCGTTGTTGCAGAATCCACATCATCAGCTTTCAAGCAGCTCTATCTTATGGGAGCAGGCTGCTTGATGTTTCCTACATTTAATGTTTCGAAGGTAAAAAAAGTGCATTTCACATACAATCTCCATATTATCAAGTGTAGAATCTCCACATACAACAAAAACTACAACAAAAACTATAATATCTCTATTCAAAATATAATAATTTTTTCCTCGATGATGAAATTGTAAAATAATCAATAAAATGTATTTAAAAAATAATATATAGAGAAAAGTATGCAATGAAAATGATATAAAATTGCATTGTCTAAATTCAAAAATAAAATACAAAATAAATTAAAAGCTACATCAATATGTTATCAAGACATTTCATTTTTAGTTCTAATGATTTACATATTTACTTGTGATTCTTATTAACTCTTTCATTCATAATTGATGTATCACTGAATAAAAGGAAAAAATCTTGTTGTTTATTATAAAATATTTTTATATTATATATATATTTTTTACTTTAAATAAATTTAATTTGAAATATAAAAATAATTCGTATTTTATTAATTATAACTGTTAGATATATAACACTTACATTTAACTTAAAAACAAACATGAATACTGTTTTAAAAATGTGGGACCTAGCTACGACCTATCAAATGAATGTAAATTATTATTGTGTGAGTGTGTAGCTTGCCACATCATTAGTTTAAAAAGATGATGTGGCAAATCAAACTACAATCCCTTTTACCTTACCATTGGATATACTCTAAGATCAGCATGTCTTCAAAGTTATCATTAACTATTTTCTAACAACTACTTCGTACTATGCACGCTTGCCATTGATTATTTTCTAACAACTACAACTATTTAATTAAGGCTTGGTTCTACTGAGCTTATATGCACATTAGTTTAATTCAGTTCATTAGAAATATAATTTGATGAAATTTAGCTTTACTTAATCATATTATTACTATTTTTAACACATTTATTTTGGTTCGGTTCAATTCAACTCAATTTAAAATCAGTTCAGATAAATTTTAAAGAACAAGACCTAAGAATTAGATCCATAATATGTTCGGTTCAACAAATGAAATTGAATTGAGGTGAGTGAAATTAAATTGCGCTAGGTGAATGGCAAATGAGTTGATATGGTTAAAAGTAACTAAAGGCTTATTTGGGGATTATACAAATATACCCCTATATAATAAGGAAAGTGCAGATATAACGCTCAGTTAATTTTTAGTGCAAATAT
>JAULKM010035468.1:0-13452 GCA_032355605.1 Rubia tinctorum
TCTCTCTAGTGGAATCTGATCTTGGTCGGCCGTGGATGTAGCCAAATTGGTGAACCACGTAAATTCTGGTGTTTTATCTTTTACTTTTATTTTCTTCGTTTGTTCTTTCTCGGCATTCCGCACAACAGGCATCATAGGTTTAGGTGCTGTTTTTTTTTTTGCAAATTGAAATATGTGGATGAAATTGAATGAGGAGAGTAAAAAGTTTAATGAGTGGTTGAGAATGGTGTACTTTTGGCCATAAAAGCAAATGTGATAAATCTTAGAAAAACATACTAAAATGATAAGTGTGCCAAACATAGAAAAATAGATGGAGTAGTTTTTATTTGTAGAAATTGCTAGTATGTCGGACTTATCGATACTATTTTTGTTTTTTTATACAACTTTTGGTTCATGTGTTTTTTCATAAAAGGTTTGATTACGACAGTTCGACGGCAACCATTTATCACACTCGATTGCCGTGTAGGAAGCTTAAATACAAATTCCTGCACTTTGAGTGCGATTGCTTCTGACTAATTTATTGAGATTGATCCTTTTTAAAAATAAGTTATTAGAATGAGATATAAATTCAATATCTAATATCTGTTGGGAAAATTAATTCCCTTGCACATAATTAAGATAACAGAAAAGAAAGGGAGAAAAACATAACACAGAATGTAACGTGATTTACCAAATACATTGGATACCTCCACGAATAGAAACAGATTTAATCTTATTGCTCAAATGAACCAGACAGATTATAGATGTCAGGAATTACATCAAGCAGAACCACCCAACCCTAATTACAAATACAGAATGGTGATTTGAAGACCATAACCGTTGTCTACCAAACTCACATCTAATGTCCTTATCTCTCTCTCTCTCTCTCTCTCTCTCTCTCTCTCTCTATATATATATATATATATATATGAGTTCAAGTGCAGCTCAAAAGTCATCCAATTCATGTATCTAACACTAGTGGAGGAGACTCTATTAAATGTAGTTCCTTTGAACCCGAGAAGTCACTTTGGGGGTGACTTCTCTGGACATGCCTTTGATTGATGACGATCAAAAGTGATTCCGACAACCGCCTTCCAATGCTACAATGGAAGATGGTTATAAACCGCCTTCTAAGAGGAGGAAGGAACCGCCTTTGTTCTGTTCCGAGATTGGAACATGGTGCTTCTCGTCGGAGCCGTTAATGAGTTACAAGCTCGTAATCTATGCAAGGTTCCGAGTTCGTAACAAGTCTCTCACCAGCCCGATTAGTTTCTGCCTCAGATGTGATTTCCGTTCCGAAGCTGTGATTTCTCGAATTGGAACCATTTAATTCAGGAAAAGATATTCCAAACTCAGAAATGAATCAGATCATGTGTTTCGAACTTGTAACGATAAGCTAGATCATAATTATAGAAACTCAAATATTCGTTCCGAGCTCGGAACATAATTCAGATCATATGTTGAAATTATACTATTTTATTAGAATCCGACTACATGAAAGCCTTATACAACAGGTCAAGATACAGCAACATACATGTCATTTTCACACTATCTATCAAAAAACTATAGATAATGCTAGCGAAGCAAGAATTTATAGATAGGAATAGAAATCTAGCAAATTCTATTCCAATGACAATGTTATCATATATACTAGCTACTTATACCACCGCTAAATTGGGATTTCCAATAGAAGCGAAACGAGCATTGCCAATATACCTAGCCAAGTAATTTCTTGCCATGTTGATATCTGCTTGTGGATACGGCTTGTGATCCTTTGCAAAAATCCATGAATTAGAGAAAGTTAATAATATGTGTAATAAACCAATAAATGAAGCTATAGCATGGAAACAAAGAAACAAGATTCAACCAAATCTTATTTTGTCGATGTCAAGATATTCTATACGGATTTGTTGGAGACACTTCGCCGCATATAGCATTACGTAATATCCGCACTCCCAATTCTTCATTTTTTCTTGTACTAATTAATACGAAAGGAATTAATTAATCATAACTAAACTTCAAGATTTTAGAATTAAAAGTAATTGTCAACATGAAAATAAAATCACACCTTGATTTTGACTATCTCAAAATCTTAGTACTAGAGTCGGTGGGTGAAATGATGGAGGCATCCCAAATCGTAAGAAATGACTCAGACGGTTGGAAATGTAGAGGATCCATCCAGTAAATGTGGTTCTTGTCTGTGACAATAGATGTTAATATCCAATGGTCCCTACAACATTGTGATACATAAAAATAATTCATAAAAGTTTTTGTTTTAAGGAAACTAGACTTTTACCATCACTTCTCAATGTAAGGTGAAACGAATAAGTTTTTAGCCATTCCTCCTAGACTTTTGCGGATATAGTCCACCCTCTCTTTGACCGTGTTACTGATTTATTGTGTCATGACCGGGAAAAATACCCTATCCACCCCTTCTCCCTTTGGTTAGCAAAATAATACATGTACCTTTGAATTAAAATGAAAAACGTTAATTGTAAAAATAGTTGAGCAAATAAATTATTCCCTCCGAAGTAGAAAGCTATAGCATTTACAATACGTATATGGGCATTAGAGTTTCATTGACTTGGTCACACCTCCACAAGTCTTCAAAATCACTCCTTGCGGCAATGATTTCCCATTTT
Organism: Rubia tinctorum; assembly: GCA_032355605.1. NCBI lineage: Eukaryota > Viridiplantae > Streptophyta > Magnoliopsida > Gentianales > Rubiaceae > Rubia > Rubia tinctorum. The sequence goes on from JAULKM010035468.1 coordinate 2,622, forward strand.
TTTACCAAATACGAATCTATTATTCCAAAAATAAGTAGGATGAGTTGATTTGGTGTCCGCCCATCAAATCATACAAGACCCTAACAAAGTGCGGCGAATCCTTCAAAACTTGTGCCCTTGTGAGTCCGGGTTTAGGCTTCTTCGTTGTCTTGTCAATTGTTTTAGTTGTCGTTGTAGGCTTGGCCTTCAAATTAAGATCCTTTGTAGGGTCCACCTAAATGAGGCGATGAGGCCATAGACGAAAAAGTCCTTGGGAGGTTCCCACTTGCTTGTAGTGGCCTTATAGGATTGGCAATAAGGTGTTGAAAACTAGCGCCTTCTCCAATGAAACTCTAGATATCCGATCTCCAATTGGCACAGGGTGATGATGTCGCATTGACTCGTGTAGAATAACACCGGCAACGTGGATTGGCTTACCCTTGTCCTCTCTATCAACGTACATCTCACACAAATATAATTTCTAGAATGATAATGAATAAAATATGTCAAACAAATGTCAATTCAATTCATTAGGATTCAAAAATAAAAATACACTGTACCATTTTTCAGCGGATATGATGGCAAGGTCCACATTACTGACTTCATCTCTTGGCGGAAGAAGAATAGGATCATGGTTAACCTCAACATCTCCCGGTGAGTGGCAAGATCCTATAGACGGGGGAGTCCAACCTGGTGTTAAATCGGCCAAATTTTAGGTATAGGAAGTCCGATGTGTTCAAGTAACTTGCGGATCAAAATATCTTGTTGCTCAATATTTTTGTGTCGTAGTAGCGCTTCCTTTTGTAAGACGTGAACTCGGGATGGTTTAGCCCTATTGTAGGACCGGACAATTCTGAACGCATCTCTTTATGATAAGAATGCTCCAACTCCTCTTGGACGCCCTAGGTGATCGGGTTTTTCTGTAGCCTCGCACATGATGTCTTGCTTACCCATGGGAAGGAATCACCCTTCCAATTATTCTTGCTTTAATTTAGCCTATGCACGAGTTAATAAAAAATAATTTAGAGGGGGTTATAGTAAAATTTATAATTGTATAAGGAAAAAATATTTAAGTGGCTTACCATTCATTCGGTAATTTCAAGTTTCGAATCCTTATCGTATCCCTTTTACTGTTCTGACAGCTCTTCAAAAATAGATCGTACCTGTCAATTTCTTCCTCATCGATGGGTATTACCGATGATCTTGCCTCTTCCTCAGTTGTTCCTCCATCAACTGCGAGTTAGACATCCCTTTCCAAATATTTTTAGTAACTTTAGAGCCGCCAGTCAATATCCCCTACGACTCTTAAGATGAGGGATTTTGTTTTTCTTTGCAGTCAATTGTTTATCAATTCTCGTACCCTACATTTGTAGCTCATAAAGCTTTTTAACAAACAAATATATATTTTCTGAAGAAAAATTATTATATATAAAAGGGCTCACATTTTCCTCATTCTCCAAGGCTCGTCTCTTGTGGATCTCTTGAATTTCTGTTGAATATGTGTATAAGTCAACCATGGACGATCTCCTTGTTGGAATAGTGTCCTTCAGTCAATGTACATTTTTCATAATATAGTTTGAGGATTAATTATGGAGATAATTCATTCAGTTATTTTGAGTGATCGGAATGTTTAGCTAGAAACCGCTTTCGATAAGCTAGCATAAATTATATTGGGCTTGCAGCATACTATGACTGAACCTATTGGGTCACACACAAGACATGAAATTGGATAAAAGAAATGACTATTGGGCTTAGAGCCCCAATAATAATTATATGAGAAATGAGTTTAGAACTCATTAAGTCCAATTGGGTTGGGCCAAGATTGACTTTAGGTTAGGGTTTACTGTTATGTTTATTCTTTATAAATAGATACTTTACAGGAATAAACATTACGGCAAACATTCTTGAACCTGTCCATTCTAGATGGCAGAAATAGAATAAACATACCATTCTCATAAAACCAACCTCGCTGTAAAATAGAATAAGGAAGACGGACGTGGCCGTCTTTGATTGTGGATCTGTTCTAAGCTGACAATGGCATAGGTGGTGTGATCGTGCTGTATGGATACGTATAGAGGGATTGAATATGAGATTCTCTTCTCCGTGATTAAACGTTTCTCCGCACGCTACAATGGTAATCTAAAACCTTATTAGATTCAAATTGAATAGATGCATGAGATCTTGAATATGGTTATTGATATTCCGCTAAATTAGATTTAATCAATTCTCAACAGTGGTATCAGAGTCTCTTGCATGTTTTAGTTTGATCTAAACAATATGTGAATTAGATTTACATAATATGGATTTTAAATTCGTGTTCGTGTTTTAATGAAATTAATTATTGGAAGGTTTAAATTTGATTCCCAACACTCCTTTCCTTGTAGAGTATATGTAATCTCTAGATAAGGTATACTATTGTTCTCTCCAACTCTTCGGCATCATTGTCGTTGCCCTCTTCTTTAAATCCTCCATATCCAGAGCATTAAACTCAAATGGACTATATTTTTATTTTGACATCGATCACGAAGTTAAAGTGCTTAAGGTTAATGTAAAATATTATTTATTTACATTTGCGACTAAATAATTTGTTTTTATCATTCACATGAAGGTACCTTGTACCTCGTCAATAGACATCTTTATATTCATTAGGAACCTTGTGCCAGTTATCGTACCAGATGTCTGTCTTTGTTCTACCGACCTTCCCTACCCAACTAGACCATTTAGCTTATTCATCCGAAAAAATTTTTCTTGATTTTTTGAAAATCAACAAAGTTAATTCTTTTCTAGACACTCTCTTTTCTAATATCCTACAATGTGTTCTAGCAATCCTACCCGCCTCCGAACCCTCCTCTTCATCCTCATCAATGCCTAAGGTTTTGAAATTCCACCTATTGCACGTACATGTTCATCACGAGTCCTCTTCTGGAACATTATAGTATCTAACAACATGCACAACAATCAAACACAAATTGACAAAAACTATGATTTCATGTAAAACAATTGAAAATCTAACATACATGGTTACAAGATATACATTTATACTTAACACTATGGATATATCCAAAAATGATAACCAAAGGTAAGATTCTAATCATAGAACAATGAAAATGATGAAATATTTACGTTTTAATCCAAACGATATGATTTGGAAAAGCAATGATATCACCTACAAAGAACACTCATATATTGGAAACCCAAACCCCCATAGTTTACTTTTTTTTTTGTAAAACTCTAGGGTTTTGAATGTGTAGATGATAATATGCAGAGTTTCATGTAGTTCTCAACATACAAGATGTTTGGAGGATTTTTTTTTTGATAGAAAAAGAGGAGAGGGTTTTGGAAAGAAAAATGGAGGGAATTCGCGGGAGTCGAATGGGAATTAATTGCCCATTTCAAAACCTCCTTTAATGCGTTTATTTCGGTTGTGCCTGATCTGAATTTATGAGCTTAGAACGTCCATTCCGACAAGTTACAAGTTTGGAACAGTATCTTGCCTCTAAAAAGGGCTGGGAAATTGTTCCGGACTCAGAAAATAATAAAAAAATTCCAACAGGAAAAGCATTTCTATTTGCTTAAGAACAAACTCCCCATATTTGTAAGCACTCAAAACCCTTCAAAATTGACAAATCCAACATTATAAATTAACAATGCCAAGATTTAGAGGTCGAGGTACGGGTGGAGGAGGTGGTAACACTTCAATACGAAGTCATCATCCAACTCGGGAGTTTGGGAGCTCGGAACTCTATTTCAACGAAGATGCCGAACAAAGGTGAGTGGAATTTCATCATGGAAAATGCACGAATACAAAAATGATCCATATTTCGGACATTGAACCTCTATGCCTAGGTTATTTAATTAAGTATTTGGAACCCTTAAATTTCGATAAATTATTGAAATTAAATGAACCCACCATTTTGACGCGGTATTGCAATTCTCTGCCAATTTAGGTAAAAGTAGAAACAACACCGACCTCACAAAGGTAAATAATGTATCAATTCCCATTACACTATTTACATTTTATAAAACCCTAGGTTGCTCCTACACTGACCCTAGTAAACTTAGGCCGGTTGATAGCGAGAGTCCAATAAAAAAAGTTTTTTCAGCAAAATTGGCCTGGGGTTACTGAGGCCACCCCTCTATGCCTAGTTGCTGTGGGTAGAAAATATTTTTGAAGAATGGGGGGAGTGCCAGGGTAAGCTGAGGGGTATGATGTGGGGGTGTTGAGTGTTGATTATAGGTTAATGTATGAGTGGATCTTCTAGAATATCCTTCTGCTGAGTGGTAATTCGTGTGAGCTGACTATCGAGAACTTGATGTTGTTCAACTACATCGTAGAGGGGATTAAAATAAATCCTGGGTATACCATCCTAATGTACATGCTCAAGGAAGTTGCGGGGAAGAAGAAATATCTCCCATATGGCAATTTGATCACCTCATTATTAAAGAAATGGAAAGTGCTAGCTGGGTATAAGTCATTTCCTTTGTCCTACTAAGGTGAGGCTTAGTTTGATCATAAGAATTTGGTGTTGGGAGGTTACAACAAAACTGCTGCAAAAGCCGCTAAGGATCATCATCTTATAAGTATATTCAATGAAATAATTCTTTAACATTTGTCACAAACCCTTTCTTATTACTAGATTGTAACTAGTTTCTGTAAAACTTTTCTGGATATAGGTACCGATAGTTCTTGGATGTTGACATTCAAAAAATATTTTGCGTGCGTCAAAGAGGACATGAGGGCAGCGAACAATGAGGTGGTTGCACCAGAAGTGAGGCATTCTCAATTTTTTGCATCTTCCTGGCTCCACATCAAACTCAGCGATGATGAATCCATGCCCAATCTCAAACCAGAGTAATCTGATGATGATGATGATGATGATGAGAAGGGGAAGGAGGATGAGGCAGAGGAGGTGGGTGGCGATGCTCCTGAGCAAACCGATTCAAAGATTGATGCAATATTTGAAGAGTGGAACGAAGATGATAATTAGTTGGAACATTTTGATACTTATTCTAATTTGAAAACTTGAGACAATTTTAATTTATTTTGACTATTTTGTGGATTTAAAAACAAGTTGTTATGGTTTGTAGTATTTTCATACATTTTAAGTTGGTTTGTAATGAATATTGGATTTAAATATAAATTAGCGAGTTCTCACCATAATGTGTCATTATATTCATTTGTTTCGAGATGGAATTCATCGAATAGGGTTTGTCTTTAGATGGAATTGGTATGAAAAGGATGACCATAGTGTCCAAATAACTTCCGAGCTTGCAACACCGCCTGTCCTTGGCAAGTTGAAAGGAACGATATGGTTCCGAGCTCACAAATGTTTCATTTAGAATTTTGGATGAGCTGAAAACCTATGGTTCCAAACTACTAACCCCACTTTTGAGCTCTGATGCGCTTTCCACTCAAAAGCTGTTTTAAAGTGGCTTAGTATTTTAATGTGGCCAATTTTATTTTTTATGGGCACATATTCACTTTTGAGCTCGGAAGAGAGGTTCTGAGCTCTGACTGTGTTTCAGTTTAAAACCCGTTCCAAGGGCGCTTTTACTTTTATTTGAAGAAATTTTTATTTTTTACATCACATATCAAGTTTTGAGCTTAGAACCACAGTTCTGAGCTCTGATGTGATTTTCGTTTAAAACCTGGACCAAAGTGAGTTTCTCTTGCAATTTTACTAAAATTTTAAAACAATGAAAACTTGTTCAGAATCCGGAACTTAGTTTCAGACTTATTCATTTAGTGAATCCGATGAGGTTCCAAGCTCGTAATTAAATATGATATTTAAAAAAACCAAAATGGGAACATAAAATCCCAAATCAGAAACCTAAAGGACATTTTCGGAGCCGCAACCTAAGGTTTCACAAATTCAAAATTTTTTGGGAGCGGGTGAACTTAATCAACGTCATGTTAATAGCGAATACCGGAAGAGCGACTCATAGACGGAGGTGTAAATCAACAAGGGGTGGTCGAAGCACGAATCCCGAGTATGAGACAAGAAGATTCGTATCTCTTCAATTGCAAAATAGATACAATGCTTTAAGAGATAGTGGTAAGTTGATGGATTTCTATATTTAAGATCTTAATGTTTACCATAGTATAGGGTTAGCTGACCCCATGCAAAAATTTGAAGGCCAACATATCCTCAAACTATTGACGTTGAATGAACCCTAGTATTTTGACGAGGTTTGCCAATTTTATAGAAACTTGCATGAGGTTGAGGTAGGAGGTTTTTATTGGAGTAAGGTGAATGGGTTCAACATAGAGCCTAGCCCGTGGATTATTAACAAAATTATAGATTGTCCCTATAAAGGACCGGAAGATGTTTATCCACAACTAGATGTTGGGTCTTTAGATGATGGTTTCCACAGGGAAGAATGACCTCTTGATGATGAATTCCCTAGAATAGACCCTGTGGCATGTAGTATGCAATATTTACTACGTAATGCCCATGATCTAGGTAGGCCGGAATCATTTAGTTTGGATCGCTTCACTATTGATCACCGTATCATCTATGAGATGATAGCTAGGTCAATCATCCCCACTCCAGGCCAAATCACTGAACCCACATATGTTACACTCATGATGTTCTATTATATAATTAATGGGCGTAAAATTAATCTGGGTCGGCAATTCTAAAGCATATGCTATCGTTTGCTTCCTCAAAGAAGGTAATCAAGAGTCTTCTGTATGGAAACTTGATTACCTTGATTTTGAGGAGCGTTGATGGAATGAAGTTCAGTGACAAGGGAAAACCATGCAACATCTTCAAAAAATAGTATTGTGAAGAAGAAAAGGATAGTCTTCGAGCACAAGTGGTGTCATAAGACACAGGACACGGCGGAGCCAAGAAAGAGGCCAAGAATTGAAGAAGGTGATTTAATAAACATTTTTGGAAATTACATATCTTAATAATTAATAGGGTTAAATACATTTATAACCCTAACTTTAGGCTGAAAGTGCCAATATAACCCTGCAATCTCATAAAGGTTCAATTTAACCCTAACTAATTATTATATGCGCTAATCTAACCCTAACTTTCAAATACACTGTGTTGATATAACCAAACTTCCTAATTCCTGCATTGACAAAATAATTTAGGTAAGACTAGGAAATTAAAGGACAAAAATACCCTCATAACAAATTAATATTTCTTATTCAAAACCTATTTAACCCTAATTTAAAACTCTGCCGCCTCCGCCACCTTCGCCGTCGTCGCTCACCGGTGCTCCCTTCTTCTTCACCAGTTTCCACAACCGCTGCTCCTTTCTCTTTCCCCGACCTCCACCACCACGCCAGCTGGAAACCCTTCATCTTCCCCAATAGTATGCTAATCGAGACTCAAACCAAGATCTATATCCGTCAAACTTGAGGACGACGACCCATATCCATAAATGTCCTATAGAACTTGAGGACGAAGACATCACCACCAATGGCGGCCGTGGTGAAAACCTTGGCACCACCCTCATCGTGTAATACCGGGAGTGCCAGAAGAATCGTACAGCAAGCACCGATGAGTTCTTGTCGGGAGGAGAGGCCAGAACCCTAAAAGCCCTCCGCTGGGCGAGAAATGTAGCTACCCAATTTTTAGGTCGATGACATAAACTCAGACCAAGATCAATATCTTTGACCCAGACCCAGAAAAAGAAATGTCGGGAGTCTCTGCTAGCATACTGCTAGGGAAGATGAAGGGAAGAAAAAAAATTATGTTGCCCAGAACATGAAAAAGAAATGATAGGAGGAGAGGACCCAGATCCATACTCGCAAGAATAAGAAACTACCCTATTTCTTCCTCTTTTTTATTTTTTTAGGCAAGGGAAAAATTATCTTTTCTACATATTCTAGCCAAAAAAATGTTGACTAAAAAGTTAGCGGAGTCAAAGGTTATTTTGGCACTTTATAGAGATTGCAGGGTTTTATTGACACTTTCAGGCTGAAGTCAAGGTTATTTTGGCACTTTACTCTAATTATTATGTGATCGTTATAAACTTTACTCTCTTTTGTAGATGAGTTTGGTCCTAATTTTTCCAAGGGAATGAAGAGGGTATACAAATGGGTTCGCTATGAGGTTTGCCATTTGAGAGAGCGTGTATGGACCCTTGAGGACAAGCAAGGAGGGTATGAGAGATCATTGAAAGAATCAAGTAAGCCACACCTCAAGAGATGCTCTTCCTTGTAATGTCAGTTTAAAATTTGGCTATTCTAGTTTCCCTTAAATTGTTAAAGTTTCTAAGTAATGCTCTTACTTATACATTTTGGATGTTGAATTTCATAACTATAATGTTTCCATTCCTAGGATTTTGAAGTTAAAATATTTTGATTGACCATAACATGTATGAGGTTGTCATTGAAATTGCATTGAAATGAACTTGAAAGATGGTTAGGTAATGAAGCAAAATTAATATATTACCACTCCACCCGAAGCACTTCCGAGCTCGAAAGTACCTCCCATGGAATGGTCATCTTCACAATGTATTGCAAATTAGCACTAAAATTTTACCTTACATTCTTTCTTATTCTTATTCAACTTCCTTTTTGGTGCCTTCCTCCTCTACGTCATCTTTCCTTGGTTGTCGACCCATATAACTTCAACATGGTCCGTGCGACCCAAAAACCCACGCAAAGTTGTGTCATCCTCTTCAAGGAGAAATTTGTCTTCATTCATTCTAATCACAGTATTTGTACCAAAACCAATCAAGTTTTCATATTCATATTCCTCCACGAAAGCCCTTTTATCCTCAACCATAATCTCCCACCTAGGATCGATGGGATCTTTTACATAGAAGACTTGAGGAGCTTGTGCAACCAATATGAATGGATCTTTTCTTTATCCCAACCGACTCCGATCAACTACTGTGAAAGCCAAATCTTCCATTCTCTATCCATTGTTAAAATCAACCCACTCACATTTTAAACTGGTACTCTTATTGTAACAAAATCGAGCTCCAAAATTTCCATAACGGAACCAAAATAACACATACATGCATAGATCGGATTGTTGTTGGACATACTACAAACATGCAATGCTGTGGACACAAGTGAAACTCTAGTATTCTGAGTGACACCTTTATCGTCCATTGATTTTGTGGCAAATGTAATTTTTTTTGATGTTATAACCCCCAAAAAACAGAATGGTACCCAAAGATATTCGAGACAAGCACTTGAATGTTTCTGGACCTCGTAGCTATGAGGAAAAAGTTCTAGTGTTTTTTTGCAGAACTCGTGCTTCGTTGAAAGTTGGATTCAACACTCAGATTTCAACCACGTGGATCTCAATGTATGGGACAACGTCCTTATGATTCCAAAGAACATACAAATGTGCAGTACACAAATCCTCAGCACTAGGGCTAAATAGCTGACCCTGTCGAACCCCTTGAACCTCTTACCACCTCTCATGTCTAGAACTGGGAACCCCCACAGATTTAACCTCCTTAATATAATCAGTACAAAAATCAACAACTTCCTCAACAACATACCATTGCACAATACTCACATCAGGCCTATATCCGTTCTTCACAAAATGTTTGAAATTTTTCATATACCGTTCGAATGGATACACCCATCTTAAAAATGCAGGACCACAGAGCTTAATCTCATGAACTAAATGAGTAATCAAATAGACCATTATGTAATATAATGAAGGTGGAAAGTAAATTTCCATTCGGCATAATACTTGAACGATCATAGCTTGCAATCGATCAAGCAAAACTAATAGTTTTGGAACATATAGACTTGAAGAAAAAACAAAGATTCGTAATACAAAATCTTACATGAGACAACAATGATGATCTAATGACTATGGCATTCAATTCTTGCATCAGGTTGTAGCAGTCATGTGATTTCAATTCAACCAAGCTCAACTTTGATAGCGATACACAAGCACTGATATTTGAAGAATAAGTTCCTTGCACTTCACACTACTAAGTGTCTCAAAATATAACTTCTACTCCGACTGGGACGTTGAATAACAAGCATGAGGGAGATATCAAGCATCTCTCTCTGTAATGGGACCAAGACTTTCCCTAATACCCATTTCAACCAAATTAAACCGAGACTTCATTCCATCTGATATGTCCATATTATACGATGATTTTGGGATCTTTTGTACTCATTTTGGTATGCTTTTGTGCTTTGATACTCCATTTTACCTTGAAATTCTATTACCATAGTTAAGAGAAACTTTAGCGCTTTTATCACTTTTAATAAGGATTTTGTGAGACAAGGTAATGGTTTGAATATTTGAAGACCATGAAGACTACATTTTGAAGATAATGAAGACCTTGAAGACCCAAAGAAGGGAAGAAGATACAACAACACTAAGACAAAAAGATGACAATATGTGAGGGAAGCCCACTCTTCCTGTCGCGAGTCGCAACGGCCTACTGCCCATATATACTTTTTGGACTTTTTGTACTATAAATACTCTTTTATCTCCTCTCTTTTCAGCAATCCTTCTTCCCCGATTCTACAGCCATAAAACCTAGTTTTCCACCATTTTCATCTTTATTTCATCTTGATTTTATGTTTGAATTGCTATTGTTGTTTAGTATGGATTATAGTAGCTGAACTTAGTCTTGGGAGCAATTGATTAAGGCTTCCAAGCCCATGTCTTGAGAATTATATTTGAGCTATTTAATGCTTTACTATTGCGTATTTATTTTTCTTTGAATTATGTTGTTGAATACATTAATGGTGTTGGAAGTTTGAGTGTATGAAATGCTTGTATAATTACTTGTTAGGGTTTAGAGAAAATAGCTAATTCTCCTTTCTATTGATATGAAATCCAAAGGCATGAATTAGAGCTTCTAATATGGTTGATGATTTAATGAATGCTAGATAAATGTGATA
>JAULKM010035496.1:0-13451 GCA_032355605.1 Rubia tinctorum
ACATAACCCTTGAATGTTTGATCTAGACGTGGAATGTCTTCATTTATGGTGGTAGTCGTACCCTGATCTCCATCAATGGACCTATGTCTACGAGGGTTCAAGTTTATGCTCATTTTTAGACTTCGAGAGTAGGCTAGAGAGAGAAAGTTTTCTTCTTTCCCTCCAGGTTGTTTTCCTTTCTTCTCTTTATTTTTCTTTTGCCCAAAAGTGTTGAATCTAATGAAATACTTGGGTTCAATGCTTAGGGGGTAGTTTAATTACTTGGGGATTGTGTTTGTATTCATTAAGTAATGTTTGTTTTGTGAGATTTCTTAGATCTACATATTTCTATGTGTTTGTGATTAGTATGTTGGCATGTTCTTCATGTTCTTGTTAATTGCATGATTTTCACACTAAGATTAGCACACACCGTAGTCTACTTTCATGTTATTGCAATTATTGATATCCCTGGAGAAGGAAACTTAGATGTGCTTGGGGTAACGATAGTCCTGAACCGCGTGAGGGTGTGCACGTGGGTTGCCGAGTCAAAGTTACGATCAACTATGCACTAGTAAGCTATTGAATTGGTACGAAGGGTTACATATAGGGATAGTTAAAGTAGTAAACTAGGGTTAGCTTTGTAGCCCTAGAGCCATCGATAAGGTGCTTCACCCCCTTTGCCTTTTTAGGTCTAGGAAGAAGCATTCGTGGTGTAGTGCCTGCGATGTAATAGCACGAGGGATATTCAGATCTACACAGCAGGCAGGGCCGTTGTTGTACTCCCATAATTACGGAGGCGGTGCTAATGGAATATTACATGTGCACCGTAGGTGACGGGTATGGAGAAGTGTTGACCATCGACTACATCATGTATCACAACCACTAGAATAGATTTGTAGTTCTTGTATGTGATGAAATAAAGGATTAAAACAACATTAATCATGATACACAAATACTCCCCTAGTGCTAGTTTATATAGACCAGGTAAAATTTTGGAGGTAATATTCTGCACATATATATACACTTATTCAGGATAAATGGTGAAAAATTAAAATATATACTTGTATTCAGGCGAGATCACCTTAATAAACTTTCAAAATTTGGATGTGGACTTGCTTGTTTTACTTATTATTTCTCAGCCATTTCTAAACTATAATGGCATATTATAAACTTTAAAGTATATTTTTCAGATAAGGACTCTGAACAGGTTTATTGCTTTTCAAATAAGTTATTGTTATCATTTGCTTTGTATTGTTGGTGTGATGGTAAAGAAGCTTTTAATAGCTACTTCATTTTCCAATTTTACTTATCTAGGGTGAAACTATTTTTTATATTTATATTTCTGATCTGTTTCAACTAAATCTAATCAGCTTAATCAGAAAATATTAGAAGGAATGGTATGTAGTTTGCCTTAGTCCGTGGTGATGATTTGTTTGGTGATGTGTGATTGATGTTGTGATGTCTGATTATTGTTTTTGTATTTGAACTGCGTTGCAGCGAGACATGCCAAGGTTGTGAAAATCTTCCCCAAGCCCACTGATGGACCTCCGCGTCCCATTTTCCACGGCCAGACCGTGAAGTACAACATGAAAGTCAGATCCGGGAGGGGTTTCACTCTCGAGAAGCTCCAGGCTGATGGAAGTCCTAGGAATCTTGCCTCGACTGTTGGGATTTCTGTTGACCATTACTGTCAGAACAGGTCCCCAGAGGGTTTCCAGGCCAATGTGCAACAACTGAAAGAGTAAAAGGCTACAATGGTCATCTTCCCAAGGCGCACTCTGAAGTTCAAGACTGGTGACTCTGCTCCTGAGGAGTTGGCAACAGCCACTCAAGTCCAAGGTCCAATCTTGCCCGTTGTTCCTCAGAAGCCGACTATGGAGTTTGTGAAGGTAATAGAGGAGATGAAGTCATTCAGGGCCTATGACAAGCTACGATTGGAGAGGACCAATGCCCACCATATGGGTGCTAGATTGAAGAGGGAAGCCTAGGCAGAAAAAGAATACAAGAACTAAAGTGATGAATGATGATCCCCATTGCTCATTACTACTAATATAGCCTCTTTGGTACATCAAATTACCTGTCAAATACAAGTTCCTAGTTTGGAGAATAATCACAGGGTCTCTGCCAACCATGGAGAGGTTATTTAAGAGGAATTATACTCAAACACCGTTGTGCCCCTTGTGTCTTATACAGAGGGAATCGACAAGTCATCTTTTTGCTGAATGTGAATCAAGTCAGAGAGTGTGGAGGATGATCTCGTTAGGCTTTGATTTTTCAATTCATGACTGTTTCATTACTTGGTTGAAGAAGTGGATCATCATGTCTCCTTCTCAAGATCTGTTGTATGTCTTACTGATAATGGGGAGATTAAAACCCGATTACTGATAATGGGGAGATTAACCCAAACGTGTGTCTTGAGGTTGAGGAAGCTACGTCCCTCTTAAAGTCCTTGCAGCAGGTTGTCTTAGTTAAGGTTCCTAGACTTTACCAATGAAAAACCTAAAATAAGTTAGCTAAATCTCTAATGAAGAACCTTGTTGATAATTAATAAAATTTCACCGTTGATGGAAAAAAAACTAATGTAGCCTTTTTGGGTTTGAATGTTGGTGTACTTATTTTTAAAAAAATAGCGGTTTAAATGGATGTTTTTGGTTGATGGACTTATTTTTAAAGTATTTTTGTAGTTCCCTTAAAAAATAAAAATAAAAAGAGGCAAACTCTTTTAATTCTTTGAGTTGGTAACGGTTTTACTTTTTTAAGAACGGTTTACTTATTATTTTCAGAAATAAATATGTAAAAATTATAAATTGTGGTTAAAAGTTTTTTTATAGCACTTTTATTTTTATTTGAGTTTTACTATATAGCACTTTCATTTTTATTTGAGTTTTACTACATATGTTAATTGAGTTTTAATTGTGCTACATAAATTATTGTGTTTATAGAATTAATTCTATACACAATTATATAGTGTTGGGTTATTCACAAAACTACCTAATATAATCTTTTACTAACACTATTTTTATAATGTCTTCATATCTGTTTAATAATGACACAAACATTGAAGACTTAATTCTAGTAGTAATAAAGGTAATGTGCTAATTGCCATGTATTACTACATCAACTTAAAAGTGTCCTAAAATTTGTGTTGGCAAATGCCATTTTTCTACTAGTGTAATATTAAGTAAACATGTACTTTCTACTATTCCAATACACATGATTATTGTGTTTAATCTAACTAAAGGAATAATTAATAAATTTCATAAAACTTTTGTCAAGTTTTTATGAAACACAAGTGATATCGAACAGAAACAAAGGAAAATATGGAGATCCTATAACAGTATTTGTTACCCCACTGAGGAAAATGGCTCGAGCCTTAAAAATCTGCACGCTATGGTTCAAAGAATTTTCAATAAACCTGTGGTGAAAACTAGAATTAGGTAACTCTTTGTGGGCTAGAAAAATGTGGTCAACACTAACAACTTCAAAACAAAAGAACCTAGAAGAGAATAAAAGAAATTCAAGAAATAGCCCTACATAATTCTTTTATTCTGGTTGGCAATCGTGAAACCTCTCGTGAAAGAACTGTAATGGGACAAGACATGGCCGTTTAAAATGGAGCGAAGGAAAAAAAATTACCACTTCAAAATGAAACCTCTATGGACTTGGCACGGTTAGACACAGATGGAAATGGAATGTGATTCACAGCTGCTGGTTAAGATGGTAAGAAAAGACTTCAAAATTTTCTGGAGAGTTTGTTGTGAAGTAAGGAGGATATGCAACAACCACTGGAAGTTGGAGTAATCTATTTCGCACACATTCAGGGAAGCTAATAGCATTGCACACTCACTAGCAAAACTTGCTAGCGTGAAAAAGGTAAATTCGACATTTGTTTTTGTAAGTATTCCGCGAGAAATGAAAGCACAAATTCATATGGATCCTATCTCATTTCCTTACATTAGGTTACTTTAAACTGATGTAATGTGCATAGAGTCCGATGTATAAGGATACTTATTCTGATATATTTTATTTGTCTCTTTGATTTATAGATTTTTCCATGTATTGAAGGTCGTTGACATGATAGAATCGATGAATTATAATCAAATTAAGAAAGGAAAACTTCTTTTGATTAGGTTTTATACATATTCTTTTCCATATCTGATTCTATCGTGTATACCCTTTATACTCATTATATATATGAATCCACACATGCACAATTATTTTGTGAGTTTTACATTTTTATCATGCTATCGGTTCGATCTCTCTAAATATTCTCTAGATTTTTCCAAAAATTATTACATCTTTCCTCCAATTTTTCGATCTCAGGCCGCTGCCCACCTGCCTTGTTTTTCGATCACCACCGTCGCTTTCAGGTCTCCAGTGATCGTTGATCGAAACTCTCCATACGCCGCCGCCTTCCGCCGATCAAGTATGCTCCATTGATCTTGTCCATTTTCTCCTCTGCCCCGCTAGGCTTCCCCGACGGTGTTCACCGCTGACGTTCGATGCTTTGTCGGGAGCCATCTCCGTCTCCTACAGCCGCTTGAGTTTTTCACGGCTAAAATCCTTCTCTAGCGAGTCTCCATGTGCCCGATTAGTTTTCCGCCGCCATTTGCCGACTGCTCCCGCCTCCGCGCGACCTCTTCTCCGGCATTCCTCCCTCATTCGTGGGGAGTCACTGTCAGATCCACGCACCCGATAAGGCATCTCTAGAAGCAAGTGTAAACATGTGCGAGTGCAACGGACACCCGCTTCTCTCATGCCGCGCATGATTTCACGCGCTCTCTAATTCACGGGCTGAAGAGTGTGTCTTCACGATCTGGTCTGTAGCTTCTGGCAGTTTTTCAGCTTGAAAAAAGGGTTTCTCTTGTATTATGGCTCATTTTGATCAACCACGGTGCCAATGATGTTATGATCTAGGTCATGTTGCTTCTTCTTGTTCTCACTTGACCGATAAATGGTACCAGTTGCAGTGTCAGTGGTTTAAGAAATTTGGTCATGTTGCCTCTACCTGTTCTCATTTGGCCTCTCGATCCTCCTCTCCGGCTTTCCCACCACGTGATCCTCCGCATATTCGCTGGATAGCTGATTCTGGAGTGACCAACCACATAATTTGTTCTCAGTATGCTCTTCAACGCGTGACTCCTTATTATGGTAACCGTCATATCTTTGTTGGTAATGATTCTGCTCTTGACATTAGCCATGTTCTGATTCCTTATCTTTGTTTAATGTTTTGGTGGTTCAGCAAATTACTAAAAAATTGCTGTCTATTAGCAAATTAACTCGGGATATGAATGCTGTTATTTGTATTGATTATTCTTCCTTCAATATTTCAAACAAGTTTGTTAGAGATGTTATTGGCAAAGGCCATTTTGATAGTGGCTTATATGTTTTGGATTATGGTGGTGCTGCTTATCTACTTTTGTGGCCTCAAGTGCTTCAAAAGCATCTTTTAAACTTTAGCACAGTATATTGGGTCATGTTCCCTACAACATCATTTCTTCTCTGAGCAAGTTTGGATGTTTTTCAATTACTAGTTTGCTGCCTAAGCCTCATTTATGTCCCTCCTGTGAGATGGCTAAAAGCAAACGCTTGCTTTTAAAGATAATTTAAAATGCTCATCACACATACTTGATTTGATTCATTGTGATCTATGGGGACCCTCACCTGTTGTTTTTCGAGCTAGCTACTCCTATTATGTCATTTTTGTTGATGATTTTTCTCGGTTTACTTGGTTATATCCTCTACGACAGAAGTCTGATTTTGTAGAGGCTTACATGCAATTTGAACCTTTTGTTGAGGACCAGTTTTTTCCACCATTAAAGTATTTCAGAGTGATAGTGGAACCGAGTTTGTGAATCATCGCATGCAAACTCATTTTGCATCAAGGGGCATTCATTATCAACTTTCTTGTCATTACACTCTTGAGCAAAATGGTCGCACGGAGAGGAAACATCGTCATGTCACTGAGACAGGTTTGTCGATGCTCTTTCATTTTGGCCTTCATCATTCATTTTGGTACGATGCATTTTCAACAACAGTCTACATTATCAACAGACTGCCTACTCCTGTTTTATCTGGTCAGTCTCCACTCTCTCTTATTTTTGGTACTACGCTTGACTACTCCAATTTTCATCCATTTGGTTGTTCAGTTTTTCCGTATTTTAGGTCCTATGCTACGCATAAATTAGCACCTCGGAGTATGTCTTGTATATTTTTGGGATAAAGTTCACAGTACAAGGGTTATCGGTGTCTTGATCCTCTGACGAAGAAGGAGTACATCACTCGCTATACTCAGTTTCATGAGTTATTTTTTCCAGATACCGGTACTGGTTCTGTTGGGGATTTTTCATCACTATATGTTTCTGCTTTTTGGAGCCTTCATCGGTTTTGTCAGAGGTGTTTGAGCCACCTTCTTCAGCCGAATCACCCATCATTTTGGAAAATTAATATTTTCACCACGTCCGGAAACTCAGGGTTCTTCTAAAAATTGTGTTTGTTTGCCACAGAGTGATCGATATCAAACGATAATGTCAACATCATTGAATTATGTGCCAGTAACCCCGGTCGCGCGTGCGAGTCACTCACCACCAAAACAAATGCAGCCATCCTCACCGGCTGATCCGGTGTACTCTGCTTCACCAGCGCACCCATCGCCGCCCTCTGCATGACCCGCATCACCAGTCTCGGGTTCCATGCCTATCGCCTCAGGTTTTTCGCCAATCACCTCGGGATCCGTATCATCTCTGGCTTTGGTTCCCTCTTCCCAACATTCGATGACCACTTGTTATCGCACTGGTTCTTTACGGTACAAGGATTTTTTTGGTTATGATATTTTTGGTTTACTGAGTGGTTTATTCTCAAAGACCGAGCCTCATTGTCATTGTTCTGTAGTCAAGGATCTAGAATGGGTTGCTACTATGGACTATGAAATGGCTGCCCTTTGCACTCAGTAGATATGGGAGTTGGTTCCACGTCCTCCCAATGTTAATGTTGTTGGCTCTAAATGGGTGTATCGTTTGAAGTAAAAATTTGATGGCTCACTTGATCGACATAAGGCAAGGTTAGTTGCTTAGGGTTTTTCACAATTACCTTTAGATGATCGGCATAAGGCAAGGTTAGTCCAGTGGTGAAGACATCCACTGTTCGTACATTTTATCCATCGCTGTCACCAAAAACTGTCCCTTGAGACAGTTTGATGTTAAAAATGCATTGTTAAATGGCATTCTTGATTCCCTAATTTACATGGAGCAACCTGCTGGTTACAAAGATCCCATGCGTCCTGATCACGTTTGTCGTCTATGCAAGACCATTTATGGATTGAAACAAGCGCCTTGTGCTTGGTTTCAATGTTTTAGTACTTTTTTGGTTGGCTTGGGCTTTGTGTGCAGTTCTGCAGATATCTCCTTATTTGTTTTCTCACATGGTGTCTTTTTACCCAATTTGCTGGTTTATGTTGATGACATTATTCTCACCGGAAATGATGGTCATCTCATTCGAACATTTTTTTGATCAGGTTAATCAGGAGTTTAAGATTACTGATCTTGTCACTTTACAGTATTTCCTGGAATTGGAGGTTGTTCATAATTCCGATGGCTTATTTCGTGGGCAAGGGCGGTATGCCAAGGACATTTTAATTTGTTCCGGCATGCAGAATTTGGCACCGGTTGTTATTCCTTTTGTTGTTTTTTCGTAGCTTTCTCGTACTACTAGCAAGCCATTCGAAAATTCCACACTTTATCATTCTTTGGTTGGTGCACTACAATATATGTCCATTACGCATCCTGATATTTCTTATGATGTGAACACGGTCAGTCAGTACATACAGGAGCCTACTGATGATCATTACCAAGCCGTTACTCGAATTTTGGGTTATGTTCGTGGCACTCTGCATTATAGTCTTCAGTTTCGCAAGAATTCTTTCAGTTTTCCAGTCTTGGGTTATTCTGATGTTGATTCGGCTCGTTGTATTGAGACTTGTAGGTTTACTTAAACTTATGCCATTTTTCTTGGTGGTAATCTAGTTTCATGGAGTGCGAAGAAACAATCGACGGTCTCTCGTTCAAGTTCAGAATCAAAATACTGGGCTATGGTCAATACTATTGCGAAGCTATCTTGGTTGATGAATTTACTTCGGGATTTGTGCGTCTCTTACCGTGCACCACCTATTTTGGTGTGTGATAGTAATAGTGCTCTCTTTTTTGCTCATAATCTAGTTTCGCATAAGAGAGCCAAACACATTGATATTGACTATCATTTTGTGCGTGAGATGGTGTCTTCTGACAAGCTCAGGGTTGCTCATGTTCCTATGGATCAACAGATTGCTGACATCTTTACAAAGGGTTTCCCTCGTCCTCATTTTGAGTTTTTCCGGTCCAAGCTTTGCGTTGCGACCAGTCCCACGCTTCGCTTAAGGGGGTAATAGAATAGATGAATTAAAATCAGGTTAAGAAAGGAAAACTTATTTTGATTAGGTTTTGTACATATCCTTTTCCATATCTCATTCTATCGTGTATACCCTTTGTACTCACTATATATAGAATGCACACAACCACAATTATTTTTTGGGTTTTACATTCTATCAATTGACATGATAGAATCGATAGGATTTTGTATAAGCAAAGAGTTAGTGATCTTTATTTTTTAGGCAAGCTACTAAGTCCTCATCCTTTTTGTACTTTCTTTTTGATTAATAAATATGATGGAATCCGCCAAATCCCCACCATAACAGGTGGTATGTTGTTTATATAAATAATAGTTACTTAACAAAAATGTGAAGCTGAAAATAAGGATTTTTTTTTGGATATAGCCTCACTAGGATGAAGGTTTATAGAGTTTCCACCCCTTTCTATTAAAATCAATTGTTCACAATGTGCGATTACAACATATAATATTTTGGGATAAACCTATTTGCATAGATACACTAGCTAAAAATTACAATTCTAATCTTTAGCCTGATTGTCAATAAGAGAGATACACACGTGCACTATTAAATATTACATTTTAAACAAAGACACGTGTGGTAATGAGAGGGACAGACACAAGATAAGGGTTTATCAATGTGTAGATTATGATAATATCAACCCAAACTACCAAACATTAGTAGACATAACGAAGCATCTGATGAAACATATGCAAAATATTTCATCCACACTTCTGACCAATTATTAAGGCAATCAAAATGAATAAAAATGAAACTCCCCAACTAATATTTCATTTCATCTCCATTTTACCTATTTGACCCTTTCCCTAAATTATGAGACTAAAACGGGTCATTTTAATTTCAAAAATATTTTTTTCATCGGCGTAAAGGAATCATTTATAATGCCTAGCAATACTATATCTCGATTCCAAGATGATAATCCTTATGGACCAAAGTCTACAAATCTTATTTAAATTCTTTGAAATAACAAGATCGCTAGTAGTCAGTTGATTTAACGACTCTGACTTGGATTTCTCCTTTCCTTCGTTGAATGATTGTATAACAGATCTGGATTTAATAAAATATTACTAGAAATGGTGTTGTAGGAAAAACTTATATTGAAGGAGACAATTCTTGCCCGATGCTCAAATTCAAAAACCTTTTTAAATACAACTCATTTAAAAATTGAAAAGAGCAAAAACATGAAAGAAAGTGTAAAGTCATGTGGAATTCATTGATTATTGAGTTGGAATTTGTGAACTAATGTTGAAAATGAAAAACGTTCCATGTTGGAACATATAGAAAGATTAGGATTTGATTGATGAGAGAATATTGCGTGATATTGGTTTATAGAAACTTGGAGATTATGCAATATTTTATTCAGACGTGCTGAAGCATAATGGATTTATGTAAAATCCTTACAATTGTGGAATTGGTTTTATGAAATATTATGGGATATTTGAAAAAAAAAGAAAATTCCTTTTGAAGCATTTTAGGAAAGGAATATTATGGAGATAATATTGGAGAGTTCCGGTATGCTCTAGGGACTATTTATACTAGACATCACAGCTGCAACACTCACGAATTTTGTTGAGAAAATCTGCACTCAGACTTCATATCTTTTCGACAGTTCTTACGAGAGCCAGCATTCATATGTTCCAACATACGTGACTTGTTGATCAAAGTTCAGAACTTATTCCTTAATTTCTTGAGAGGAGGAGATTCAGCGTCAACGAGTTTTGAGGTCATAGGGAGCGTGATCAAGGTGGAGCGGTAGCAAATGGAGCTTGAAAAATCCATACGTTAATAACTAGAAAAGATAAGTATAGTTGTATTGTGTACTTTGTACTGTATCTTTCTGATTAGTGGATTTAATTTGAACTCGCAGATGTAGATAGATTTCACCGAACTGCGAACCAAATTGTGTGAGCTCGTGTACTATTTTCTTTACATACTTGGTTAGATAGGATATGTTGGAACACAAGTCAAATAATTAAGCTAAATCGGTAAAACTAATATTTCATTTGGTATCAGAGCGTGGTCACTTATTTTTTTATCTTGGTTGTGTCAAGGAAAGTGTGATCTGGTTTTATCATGGCGACACAGGAAATAGCTTCTGTGTCTCGGCCACCCCTGCTGGAAAGAAAAAACTACAACTACTGGAAGGCAAACGTGAGAGTCTTTATATATTTACTGGATAAACTTGCATGACACTTGGTTGAAACCAAGTGGAATCATCCAATTGAAGATGAAGAATTCAGCTCTAAGGAGAAGAGGGAGAGTCAAGTTCAAGGAAACAAAATCTCAAAGATAAATTATCTTGGTCTCCAGATAAATTGAAGGCTTCACTGGCTAATTCAAAATCATTGAATGCTATCTTCACAGTAGTGGATGAAAATAAGTTTAGACTTATCTCTATATGTCATCAGACTAAGAAGGCATGGGATATTCTGCAGGCTGTACATGAAGGAACCAGTTGTGTACGTGAATCCAAACTACAGACGTTGGCTACAAAGTTCAAAGAATTGAAAACGAAGGAGGATGATACGATTTCCACATTCAATGGGAAACTCAGAGACATCTCTAGTATGGAATATCAATTGGGAAAAGTCTATAAAGAAGCTAAGCTGGTAAAGAAGACCTTGAGATCTCTACCTAAGAGATTTTCAATGAAGGTTGTAGCGATTGAAGAAGCTAGAGATGTGTCCACAATGTCCTTGGATGAGTTAATGGGGTCACTACAGACATATGCGATAAGTATGGAACAGCCTGCAAATAAGACTCAAAAGGAGTTGACCTTTAAAGTATCTTCATCACAAGATAACAATGAATGAGATAGTGAGGATGGTATTGAAGAACTTGCTCTCATCACGGAAAATTTCTCAAGGATGCTGAAAAGGGTGGTGAACAAGAAATCAAAAGAAAGAACTGGAGAAAACAGATCTCGTGGACAAAACTTCAGAAATAATCATGGAATACGCATGGAGCAAGGAAACCAACAGTTCTCTAGAAATCAAGGTGGTGAAGCGAAACAGCTAGGAAGGATTCAATGTAATGAATGTGAAGGGTTTGGGTATATCCAGGCTGAATGTTCCAATACCCGGAAGAAACAAGGAAGGTTATATGTCATCTCATGGAGTGAGGATGAAGAAGATGATAAAGATGAATAGGCACTTACAAACAATTATGTATCATTTGGGGTAAAGGTTAACGATGATACAGATGTTGTGGACGTATGTTCCAACAAAGATAATACTGTATGTTCCAACATAAGTTCTGACAGTACCTTCAGCGATGATGAAGACCAACCCGTGAGTGATGAAGAGATCTACATAGCATATGAAAAAAATGTATGACATGTGGTTGAAGGTTGTTGACGCAAAAAAATCCCTAAAGGTGGAGAAAAATCAATTGGCAGAGACAGAGAAGAAACTATTAGTCCTTGTTGAAAATTATAAGAATGAAATCGAGGATATGAAATTGAGACTATATTATGTGACTGAGTGAGCAGAGATCGCAGAAGCAACAATCACCAAGTTAAACACTGGAGAGGAAAAGTTCGATGACATTCTGACGATGGGAAAAATCTTTGGAGATCGACAAGGAATTGGCTATGACAACCAATCAGGAAATACGGGAAATCTCAAGGCAGAAGTTAAAGACATGAATATAAAAGTGATTAAAACCCGTCAATGAAAACCTCTCATCTGTAGCTATTGCATATTTCAAGACCATACTGAGGAACAATGTCTCAGATTACTCAGAGATATCATGAATGGATGACAATTGTCTACATATTCCAACATAGATGATACCCAACGATCAAAGATGGTTAGAAAGGTATGGGTTCCTAAACGCATTAATACTTGCTTTGTTGCTCATACTTGTCTTATTACATATTCTAGAGACTCGTGGTACTTTGATAGTGGGTGCTCTCGACACATGACTTGAACTTAGGATTTTCTGACAAAAATTAAGAAATATGATGGTGGTTTTGTTACTTTTGGAGATGGGAAGAGGAGTCGTGTTATTAGAAAATGCACATTGAAGGATTTCCTATGTTCACTAGTGTATTTCTTGTTGAAGATCTAAAGGAAAATTTGTTGAGCATCAGTCAATTGTGTGATGACAGTTGAGTTTCAAAAAGACAAATGTGTAGTAAGACATGGCAAAGATAAAGTACTTTCTTGTATTCGATCATCAGACAACTATTACCTTTTGGAGCAAGAAGTAAGATGTCTAAGTTCAAAGCAAGATGAAGGCACTCTTTGGCATATGAAGTTTGGCCATATCAACTGCAAAACCTTAATGAAAATTTCCAATTCAAAGGCAGTACGAGGTATACTCACACTTACAACCAAAGGTGGAATTGTGTGCGGACCATGACAACAAGGTAAACAGATCCAGTCTCCCCACTCTTCAGTAAAGTATATTAATAGCTTAAGGAATCTTGAATTGCTTCATATGGATTTGATGGGTCTAGTTAACACACAAAGTGTGAGTGGTAAGAAGTACATTTTGCATGTGTTGATTACTTTTCTAGATACACTTGGGCGGCATTTCTTAAAGGAAAATTCAATACTGTGGATGTGTTTAAAAGTTTGGTGATGAAATTGAAAATAGATAAAGGAAGTCCGGTTGGAAAGATTGTCGGAATCAAAAGTGATCATAGTAGAGAATTGTAAATTCTCAATTCAATGATTTCTGAGATGAACTTGGTATTCAGCATGATTCTCTGCTCCAATCACTCAGCAGTAGAACGACATTGTAAAAAGGAAGAATAGAACACTCCAGGAGATGGCACGAGTCATGCTTGCAGAAAAAGGAATACAAAAAATATGCTAGGCAAAGGTTGTCAATAGAGCTTGTTATACAATAAATTGTGTGTATCTTTGGCCTTTTACAAGCAAAACATCTTACAAGATTTGGAAGGGCAGGAAGCCAAGCGTATCTCACTTTCACGTGTTTCAAAGAAAGTGTTATATTCTCAGAGATAGAGATCCATTGGCTAAGTTTGACAATCATAGTGATGTTGGAATATTTCTGGGGTATT
>JAULKM010035507.1:0-13451 GCA_032355605.1 Rubia tinctorum
GAAACACACTCAGACTTCAAACTGGGTGGAAACACACTCACACTAAAATCAGTACTTAGGGGGATTTTTCCATACAAACTTAGGTATAGTTTGGAAATCTGGCCAGGTTTGCATTCACACATGGGGTGGAGATGCAAACACTGGAATCATTACCAAACTATGGCTAAGTTTCTTGCTTTTTCTTGGTTTAAAGAAGGCAAAATAACTTGCCTTTTGTCTATCAAGGTTGAAGGTTTATGTTTCTATTCTAAACTATATGTACAAAACTATATCAAGTCTTTTGGTGAGAATTGAGGATCCTAATAAATCTCCCTCCCATTAATATGGGTTTAATTTTAAAAAAAGTTCAATTTAAGTAGTCATAAAAATATATCCTCAATATAATATTAATGCTCACATCAATCAAATGTTGATTATAGAATGAGATAAGAAAACTGAAATATCACTTAAGGGAAGGAAATAAAGGGGGGGAAAGGAAGATAATTTTAGTCCAATGATTTGTCTAATGAGATTATTACTCCCTTCAAACTTGTTCGTATACCACATATGTAATTATCGAGTGTCAATTTTTTAACTTTGACTCAAATATTATTGAAATATCAATGAATTATATTACTATGCGTAATTTTGTTAAATTTGGTACGAAGTATATTATTATTAATTATTGATTTTTTATAATATTTTTTATATAATTAAAATATTAATCGCCAAACATGTGTTTTGAATATCGTGAAAAATGTGACATTTTTAGTAGGATGTGTGAAGTGTGAGAGTTTAAATTTAAAATTTCTTTCCATGTATGAAAAAATGGTTTTAATTTAAGCTGTTAAATTAATGATTGCATTGATTATGACATTCTCCAAATTTTCTTTTCTCTCTCTACCAATATAGATAACCAAATTTCAATTTCGACAAAATCTCTATTTTGGAGAATCATATGAAGAATCTGTTGGATAAAGAAAGTTGTCTAAAATCTCTAAAAACAATGAAAATCTCTATTATGAAAAATATGTTGGACGTTCTCTAAGCACATGTCAGCTCCCCTTAGTCCTAATTTCCTCTCGCCAATTCGTTTATGCCAAAACTTTATTTTCAATGTATCAGACCTTGCTCATATGAATCCATGCAATATTTCATCACATTCGCTGTAGGTTAATTATTTAGATTCACTTATGTAGGCACGTTCAAGTGAGCTTAAATTGAACCTATTTTTCGTTATGTCATTTTTCCTTTTTGCTTGATTTGAACTGACTTGTATTGAACTAAATTTTAACATGCTAAAATTTTTTTTGCCCAATTATATTTAATATGTACTTTTTTGGCCCTAATAAAAAAAACATTCTTTGCTCTAACATGCTTAAAACGTTAGTTTTAGACTTTTCGCTATAACGTTTGTTACAAAATGTCAATTGGCTCACATGTGAGGTATTTTTTGTCAATTCCCCTTAATTCCACTTTTCCCCCCTCTTTCTTTCATTCTCATTGCTCCACGTATTCACGGCACCATCACTAACACCTTCATGGCACCAACACCAACAAAAAATTGCACCATCACTTAGGGATAGTTGTTGGGCAGGTTTTGGTGGAGGTCCGTCCAACATCTGCTCCCAATGAGACGGGTATGGAAGTAGTTTTGATGGGAGTGAAGCGGGTATGGATATGAAAATGATACCCATCATGTATAGTGGGTCAGACGTGGATATTAGTTCACACTCGACCCATTGAATGCGCTATATACCAATTAATTTAATATAATAAAAATTATTATTTATTCATAATGCATATATCTTACCTACAATATTTTTATATGAATATTTATTAAAATTTTAATATTAAAATTATTATATTAAAGCAAACGTAAGGTGTTTTTGGAGACATAGGTAAAATGAGTACAATGAGTTTGAAGTGGGTAAGGAGATCCAAATAAATGATGAGGTATAGATGGATTATAATGTTGTCCCCGCCATGGGTATTGAGACGAGTATAAATATGAAAAATTTATGTGGACATAGGTTTAGAGGGGCCGTAATCCACACCCGCCCTGCCACGACACACCACATTGATATCCCAACCATCACCTGCCTCAAACACACCACTAGAGGACTGCCACCCACACACAATCCTACATTCTTCACTATTACCACCTCATCACCTAACACACTAACCCACGACCACCTATCTCATACATCCCACCACCATCCAATAGATCTGCAGCCAATGCCCGCTCATCCAACATACCCACCTCATACTCACCACCGCCCGTCTACCATACCTATCTCTACCACCACCTTCCTCTTACATCCCACCACTACCATCCCATCGTGCACCCACTACCATTGGTTCACATTCATAAATTTTGTACGGTTTCAATTCCATACGGCTCACCTTCAAATTTCCTCGATTCCAACATACTGCCATACGACCTTAGGGTGTACAGCTTCGTGCTCATGTCGGCATACCGCAACGAATCCTCATATCTTAATCACTATAATCAACATCGCTTGAATATGGAAAGAACAATTAGTTATAACATGCTGTTGATGATAATTTTGTCACCCGTATTCCAAGTACTGGAAATTCTAGAGAAATAGCTGGTTGGTGGATTCCTCGAGGCATTGGATGGGCGGTTGGGTCTGACGACGATGGAGGGATGTGTAGGCAGCAACTTGGGTTCGATTTACATCATTGACATTTGATCATAATTGCTCGATGGTTGAGTTTAATTTACAAAGAAAAGTTTAAAAGGATGGAAAATGGTAATGAATAGATTAGGCTCTGAAATTGGGTAACTGAAATCATGTCACTTTTTGTTACGAAAGTTATAATGGAATTGGCTCCAAAGTTTAAAACCAACGTTTTAATAATGTTAAGGCAGAGAGTGTTTTAATCCCACTGTCCCATCAACTTCTACGGAAAGAGAAATGGTAGGGCAAAATTTGGTGCGGGCCTTGCCTGCCAGTCCACGTCAGATTGTGGGCTCAGTTACTCAAAATAATAAGGATAAAATATGATTAAGTAACATAAAATTTTCATCCCATTTTTACTGTGTGAGACCTATTTCCGCCTGGGCTACGCGCCAAAATCACAAAAATTACCATTGTTCACCCGAAGAGGTGAACAATGAAACGTTAAAATATTTTTTACATCACCTAAAAATTCTGGCTAAATCTGCCTATATACATGCTAATGCAAATTCTTTCTATCCACCTCCTATTGTTCTCCTCTTATCCAGTAAGTGTCTGATCCTACAAGACAAACAAACTAAGGTCAGGCAGGCAGACACATGGTCGTTTCTGCTTCAACGCTCTGATCAGCCACGTTTGTCGTGTAGAGCGTATTGAGTGAATAGTGTAATGGTTATGATTTCTTACTGATGCGCCCCAAACCGTAGCCACCGAATCCACTATTACGTCTGTACAGACCTGCAAGATAAAGCCCCCGGAGTGGCCAGGGGGAAGAGTCTCCAACGTTCAAATCAGAAAGAGAGTCTATCAAAGTAGGAATGAATAGATGAGTATACAGTGTTACCTTTTCCTTTATATAGGAAGGTTGACCGGGAAACTCTTTTGATTTCTTGTGCTACAAGTACTTGACTCTTCCTTGGGCCGGCTAAAAAGTTATTACCCAAAGGATATAACAATATGTGTAAAATAGAGTAACTTGGGCTAGCTATACTAGGCATTTGGGCCCCAACAAGAATTCGTATTTTCAATAAGCCCCAACAAAGTTGAGGATTCAAATTTTGGGACCACATTGCATTCTCATTTTTTACCTCGAGGGATCGACCTTCGATACGGTCGCTTCAAACTCGTTGCTTGGACACGGTGATTTCCGAGTCGCTCAGGGTTTGAAGGTTAACTCCGGGGATTGACATGAGATCCTTCGAATTGACTCTAGGTCTGGGCTTCGAAAAGACTCATTTGTGAGGCTTCGACCCTCAGCTTTCTATTTTAAAATAAAGGAGTCGGGGATGCAAATTTCCCTCAAATTTTTCTATATACGTGGGGGTACCCGAGCTTCGTCAAGTAAAAATAGGGGGCTGCAATCTCCTATTTCTAAGAAGACTTTGGCGAGAGAAGTGGAAAGGTCACGAGGACGCGTATCGCCTAGTGATGCCTTCGGGCGCATAAAGCTCGTATGTGCTTCTACGAGCGCCACTTTCCTCATTGATTTCGGGGAATATTTTACCCACGCGGCCCATTATCCCATGTTTTTCTTCTATGATTGGCGGCCCGAGGTAATCATTGCTTTAATTTTTTGGCTTTCATAAATACCGCCTCTAGGGTACTCTACTTACTTCCTTGTTCAAATTTCCCAAGTCTTCCTTCTCCTTCTTGTTCTTGAAGCTCCGTCACTTTGCTTAAATAACCGGAGAACTCTGGTTGATTTTCTTCAGTTCAACCGCTTCTGGCCAACCATTGCCAGTAAGACCCTTTTCTCCCTTTCCTTAACCTCTTCTTACTTTTTCTTTCATTTCCCAATGTCGCAAACAACAAAGGGGGGGAAGGGCTACTCCGGCTACTTTTCTAGCCACTTTTGTTGCTGGCGGAGTTGATGATTCTCGCTTTCAGGAATCTGACGCCATGCCTTCATCGGTGGCCGGACGCGGTTCATCCTTGGCTGAGATAGGGAGGATGTGATTAGACACCCCGCGCCGCCTACGGGTTTTCATCGAAAATGGGTTACTTTGAAAGAAACGGTTTGGAGGGAGGTAAATTCAGAGAGATAATGAGGGTCGATGTTTTATTTACTAGGAGATTTTAACCCCTACCGTTGAAAGCCCTCGATCCATTCCCAAAAAAATTACATGTCTGTTATCTAGCCTCCCCTCCATCGTTAGGGTTCTCGAGGATTTAGGGCTGGAGGTCCTCCGAGAAGACGAAATCCCTAGGTCACCCAAGGTCGGAAGGTGCACCATTTATGAGCATCACTTTAGATTTGGGCTCTGCTTCCCCCTTCCACCCATCCTTCTTCGGCTTCTTGAGGAGCACCAAATTAATTTGGCCTAACTCCATTCGAATGTCGTTCTTTGTACCATGGCATTCATGACCCACTGCAAAAACTTAGGAATTAATCCCAGCTACAAAAGTTTTAGATCCCTCTACTAACTTTCCCGTAGCAAGGATGTGGTGAATAACAGTGTGACCATAAAGGGGATCCTAACCCTTAGCAATAGGTTTCCTAATCACCCTATTAAAATTTCCTCGGACTGCCAGGACTGGCATAAGCCTCCAATCTATACCATTGATAGCGAGGTTGATTGTTATTACATTTTGAAATGGAATTCGAGGCCTCGATTCAAGAAAATTTTGAACTACTCCATTCTCGAGTTCGTAGTTGCCGATAGGGATAGATTCTAAAGCGAGTCCCTAGACATAGCCACCTACGGGAAAATTGCATTCGGTTATTCTTGGCCAGATGAGGTCTACAAGAAATGGGTCTATGGCCAAATCTGATTTTTACTAAGCCACCCCCTCATTCCCAATTTTCGAGGGTGCCCTCTACTGAGAAGAAAAGGAAGAAAAGAAAAGAGGGTGAAGGTGGTAAGCCCAAGAAAGGTAGGAAGAGGGATCCCCCTATTCGGAGAAAGGGACTTTGAATACATTGAAGCCTAGTCATTCGAGACCCATAGAACCTCAGTTTGAGGTCGAAGGTCAGGGGGCCGCCAAGGTCATGGAGGACCCTTTTCAAAAAAATTCCCCATTCGATGAAGGTGTTTGCGATATTTATTTTTCTATTGTGCGTATATATTAAATTTATTATGTTTATTGACATTTTTCTCCCACATTTTGTTTCAGTGGGCTTCTGCGACGAGTTCGTTGAGGTCGAAACCGATGAGTAGGAGGTTTCCTTTGAGGGGATTCTCAAGAGCCCTCCCCCAGCGTTTCTTGATGCGACCACTAGCAAGAAGATGGATCACGAGGTTTCCTATAGCCGCGACCCTAGTCCTCAGAGATAGAAGAGGGGCGATGATGCTAAATTTGAGTTCCCCGTTAGCTCCCAGGTTGATTTTACCTTGAGAGTGGCTGGGCCTGTGCCCTTAGGTTCGGTGGAGCCTTCTCTTGCTGAGTTCCATGGGCTTGCAACCACCATGGAGACCCTTGGATCTGTCTTCCAAGTTTACTTAGCCAAGGCCCACTTGGACAAGGAATCTACCGCTAATGCTGCTGAGGCCATGAAGCTTCGGTGGAAGTTGGAGGATGTCCACTCTGAGTACACGATAGAGCTGGAGGAGTTTCGAGAGAAGCTTGCAGAGTTGGAGGGGCTCAAGAAGAAAATGCAGGAGGCCGAGGGATCCGTTGAAGCCTTGTCCAATGGAAATTCTTGGTTGAAAGAACTCTACTCCACCGCTCCCCCAAGCATCAGGCTTCCCTCATCGAGGCTTATACCAATAAGCTGGTGAAGACCTAGGGGGTTCTGAGAGTTCTTCTCATCTTTGTCCGGGGCCTGCATAGGAATGGCCAAGAATGCCCTCACCACTTCACTAAGGAAGGACCTTCCGAAGGAGTACGCCACCATGACGAATGTTCACAAGAATGGGATTCGGTCTTTGCAGCTTGATCACTTCTGGTGGAAATCCATTTAAGACGGTGGCATCAAGCTCCCTCTGCTCAAGAAACTTAATGCCTCAGGCTGGTTCTTTTCCCCAGAGGAGGTCCGCGAGCTTGACGTGGACGAGAACGGGGAGTGAAAAGAGCTAGACCCCCTGACTCGACCAAAGCCCAAGCATAGGCCTTCCTATTCGAGCCCTCCCCCACTGGATCAATTAAGCTGCAACGTAGGAGAAAATGCATGACCTATAGTTGTTGAGATTTATCCGTATCTCCTATTCTTAGATCTTTATAATTAATGAAATTTATTTCCTTTACCTTAGTGTTCTATTTACTTTGGTATTTAAAATTTTGTACAAGCTACCCGGGGTTTCTTATTGCCCCCCTACGCTTAGAGGGGGTCCATCTTCGGCTTCTTTTTCAAGTTATAAAGAATTGGTACCACGATATCGAGGAGTGGGTCAGGGACCACCAAATAGCCTTAGGGCAGTATTGGTGTAGGTGTCTGCGTCTTGAAGAGGAAATCTGAGCTGCTAATGAAGAGTTAACTAACTTAGGGGAGGAGATGGTCCTGCAGCGAGAGGGATAACATGAGGCCCAAAAGGATCTTCTTGACGAACTGAGTCGCCTAAGGGAGGAGAGTGATCTTCTTGCCACTACTCAGGATGGGCTAGCTGATGACCACAAACTTCTCCTCCATCGGCATAGCCAACTTCTCACCGAGATGACCACCGAATTTGGATTCAGCTCGACTTAGGAGTGCTTAAATACCAATAAGGATTTCAAGTCATTAAGGCCTTCCTCAAGTACCCAGTCGACTATGGTCCACTACCACCTTGAGGCCTAAAAATACCGTGAGGAGGCCAAGGCTCTTCGGGACTTTGTTCTGGAGACTACCTCCGAACTCGGAGGCTGGAAAGGGACAAGCCAGACACTTTATGGGCGGGTCGACGATCTGGAATGGTCGATTAACCAAATCGAGCGATTGTGCTTGATCACCTATCAGGAGCCAGATCGACTTGAGGAGGATACCAAGGAGCATCAAAGCACTTTTGAGGCTTATGAAGACAGCATTCGAGCCTATTGCCTTCAGCTTAGTATAGTGGTGCCTACCCTCATTGAGAATCCCGAGGTGTATCTCCGGGAGACCGTAGACAACTTCGGTTCGGCCAAACTTGAGGTGTATCTCCATTGATAACTTCGGTTCGGGTAAATTACTTCATGGCCTTACCGAATCTATTGGGTCTTAGGAGAATAGTACCTCCTGATGTTTGTGACATTCCATCTTTGGGGTATTGGCTCCCCTTAGGGTGTTTCCAGTGCATAGCTACCCCCTGTGTATGCCTTGACGACCTAGATGGGTCCTTCCTAGTTTGCTGCCAGTTAGCCTTCTTTCTCCTTTCGGCTCTTTTTGTTCCTTCTCATTACAAGGTCTCCCGGGGAGAACCAGACTTTTTAAACCCTTCGGTCATGATAACTTTTAATCTTTTCCTTCACCCTGGCTTCGTGGAGGGCAGATTTTTCTCAATTTCCCTCGAGAAGGTCCAGGTCCAACCCGCGCTACTCGTTGTTGACCTCTTGATTTTTGTTGCTAACGGTAAACTCTCAAAAGGTAGGAAGCTTGATCTCAGTGGGAATTACCGCTTTTGAACCATAGACAAGCTATACATGGTTTCACCTATGTAGGAGGATTCTGTTGTTCGGTACGACCAAAGCACGCTAGGCAATTCGTTGATCCAACTTTCCCCGGCACCTTCGAGTCTCGTCCTGATGCCATTAACTATAGTCTGATTCGTAACTTCCACCTGCCTGTTGGCCTGGGGGTGATATAAGCTAGTGACTTTCTGGCGAATTTTGTATTTCCTTGCACTAGCTTTTGAATGGGTCACTGACGAACTGGGTTTCGTTGTTAGTTATAATAGTTTGAGGGATCCCAAAGAGACAAATAATATTTTCCAGCAGAAACCAATCACCGCCTTCCCCTTTATATCAGTTAGGGCTTCATCTTTGATCCACTTTGTGATGTAGTCTACAACCCCAATCAATTACCAATAATGACCCGAGGCTTCTGGGAATGGGCGGACAAGGTCGACCCCCCATTTTTCAAATGGCTACGAGCTATTTGTGTTCATCATTTATTCTTGGGGCACATGAGTGATCGATGCATTTTGCTGGCCTTGGTGGTAAGATTGGATGTGCTTATTGACTTCATCGAACATTTTGGGCGAGTAGTGCCCCGCTAGGAGGATTTTTTTTAGCAATCGATCAAGCTCCCTGGTGACTCCCTCATACTCCCTCATTGGTTTCACGGATTAAGTAGTCAGTTTTGTGGGGGTGATGCATCGAAATAGTGGCTGCAAGTAGCCTCGCCGATAAAGACATCTTCGTGGATTACATACTTGGGAGATTTTAGTCGAATTTTTCTTTCTTCAATGGCCCCTTCCGTAAGGGTACCACCCCTAAAGGCAGCTCAAGATTGGTGTTATCCACGGGTTTTCTCCTTCCACCATCATTACCTTTGTTTCTTCTTCGAAGATTCATTTGCTTAGTGTCTCCACTATTAAACGCCCTTGCAATTAAAAATCTAAGTCTAATGAGGCCACCTTGCTCAAAGCATCAGCCTTATGATTCTTTCCTCGAGGGACTTGCGTTAGAGTGTAGTGGTTGAAATTTTGGAGAAGTGACTTGACCACTTCCAAATAGCGTTGTAGGCTTCTTTCCCTAGCCTCATATTCCCCCTTGACTTGCTGGACCACGATTTGGAATCACTATATATTTATAAGCTTTGGACTCTTAAGTCTTTAGCAAGCCAAAGGCCAGTGATTAACGCCTAGTACTCTGCTTCATTATTCGTGGCCTTGAAGTCAAAGTGTAAGAGATAGGGATAATATTTCTTGTCAGGGCTTGTAGGAAGAACCCCTGCTTCATTTCCCCCAGAGTGGGAAGACACATCTATGTATAGCTTCCACATATCCTCGGCTTCTTCATCATCCTCGTTGGAAACCGGTTCGGTGATTTTGACGATGAAATCTTCCAGAGCCTAGCCTTTGATGGTTGTTCCTGGGAAAAATTGGATATCATGTTCCCTAAGTTTGATTGCCCATTTCATCATTCTCCCCGATGCCTTTGGTTTGAGGAGCACCTTCCAGATTTGGTAGCTGGTGAGGAGGATTATTTTGTAGCTTTGGAAATATGGTCGAAGGCATCTAGCGGCGTGGACCAGGACCATGATTAGGTTTTCGAGGGTAGTGTATCGCATCTCGGGGCCATGTAATGCCCTGCTTACAAAATAGATGGGGTGCTGGGCTCTTTCCTTTTCTTTCACGAGTACCGCGCTTATCGCCGGGGGTGAGGCAAAAATGTATGAGTACAAGTATTATCCTTTTTGAGGCTTCATGAGGGTAGGATAGCTTCACAAGTGTTCCTTCAAGTCTTTGAATTCTTGATCACACTCTTGCGTCCACTCAATTTTTTTGGCTTTTTGGAGCACCTCAAAGAATGACAAGTGTTTTTCCGCGCCTTTAGAAAGGAATCAACTGAGTGCTTTCAACGACCCAAGCTTCTGGACTTCTTTGATAGTTCGAGGGGGCCTCATGCTTATTAAGGCCTCCACCTTCTCCGAGTTTACGTCGAACTCCCGTTCTGAGACCATGAACCCTAAAAAATTTCATGCCCCCACTCCGATCACACATTTAGTTGGATTCAATTTTATATTTGCGCTCGAGAAGTTTCTTCAAGATATAGCAAGAATTGATTTTAGTCCTTGCTTTTGACTACCATATCGTCCACGTAGATCTACATGTTTCTTCTGATATGATTATTGAAGATTTTTTCGACCAATCTTTGGTAAGTTGCTCCATTATTTTTTAGGTCGAACAATATTTTCTTGTAACAAAGTGTGCCCACATCCATGATGAATGGCATTTTCTGCTTGTCCTCCTGTGCCATGAGTATTTGGTGATAGCCTTTATGGGCATCGAAAAAGGCTAGGACCTCGAATCCTGCTATGGCTTTGGTTAACATGTTGTTGGGGGAAAGGGATAGCTATCTTCTGGACAACACTTGCTCAAATCCATGAAGTCTATGCACATTCGCCAAGTTACATCGTGCTTTGGGACCATGATGGGGTTTGCCAACCATTCTGGGTAGAATAATTATTCAATGACTTCGGCTTTCAGAAGCTTTTGGACCTCCTATTTTATAGCTTCTATTCTTTTGGGGGGCGAGCGGTCTTCTCTTTTACTTGATATGCTTTTGGGAGGGATTGACGTTCAGCCTGTGGACCATCATTTGTTTTGGGACTCCCGTGAGACTGGTTGTGCTCCATAAAAATACATCAATGTGGTCATCAAGGAGATCCTTTAATTCTCCCTTCACTGAGGATGGTATTTTTTTCCAACAGCCACCATTCCTCGTGATTGAATGGCTAGAGGCTTAGTGTCTGTGGGTTTGACCTCTCCACTAATCGAAGCCACTTTGTCCCCCTATTTCGTTTCTTTTAGAGCAATCGCCAGACAACTTATGCTTACGGGTTGATCCCCTGTGATTACTGCTACCCCCTTCTTAGTAGGGAATTTCATCATTCGGTGGTATGGGGGACCATATGGCTCGATCCTGGCACATCCAAGGCCTCCCTAATATCGCATTATAGGGGGATATGACATCGATCACGGCGAAACTACAATATATAATTACTTATTTGTCGTCATCTGCTACCTTGACTGAGATATTTATGACCCCCAAGGGGAGAACCATTTTTCTTGCGAAACCAGACACGAGGGACGTCATTCTCCTCAAACTTTTGCGCCCTAGTCCCAGCTGGTCAAAGCAGTTGGCAAACATTACCTCTACCCCGCTACCATCGTCCATGAATACCCTTTTAACGTAGCAATCTTTGATTGTGGCATGGATAACCATTGGGTCCGTATGTGCCTTTCGACTGGGTACGAGGTCTGCTTCAGAGAGAGTTATATCTTCCTATGGTTTAAATCATTTCTGGCTAGGTTCTCTGGGAGGGGGGAGGGGGCATATAACATGCCTGGGCTTTGATGACGGAGTTCGAGGACTGGTTGTTCACCACTACGTTAATGAAATTGATTACCAGTTGGGCCCCTCCCCTTGGTTCTTGTCCGGTCGAGCTTCCTGGTCGGGTCTTCCAGTTTCTCTTTGCTGGTTTTTGCCCAATCACCATGGTTTCTTGATCATTCAAAGTCATGTCTTTCGGATCCCCGTCTTATAGGGCTTCCAGTTTCAGTGACCACCCTTCCTTTTCGAGGGACCACCTCCCTTTGGACCAACACCGCAATCCGGGAGTAAACTTTCTTTGGCACATCTATCAATTTACCATTTTAAATGTATGCATTCATTCATATCATGCTCACGCTCTTTGTGGTGGTCGCAGAACTTGGGTGATTCCCTTTTACCCGTGAAGTCTTTGCCTGGAGGGGGAGCTTGAAATAACTTGTTATGGATGGAGTGTATCTCCGATTGTGACCTAGATAGGGGGATGTGGCCTTCAAAGCCTCTGTTCGAAGCCTCTATTCTTTTATATTTCTAATATGAGGCTTTAGAGTCTTTCTCACCCCACTTATCCCCGTCTCTCTTCTGCTCCATGGCCTCTTCAATATTTGAGTACTGCTCCACAATTTCTTACAGCTGCTATAAGGTTTCGGGCGTCTTTCAGACGAGCTTTTTGTAAAAGGGAAGGTTTGACATTCCTTTCATGTAGCCTAGGATTACCCCTTCCTCGATGCGATTGATCACACCGAGGCTCTCATCCACGTATCGGTGATAGAATGCTTCCGTCGACTCGCCAGACCGCTGCTTGCTTTGATAAAGCTCAATCAGAGTTTTGGTAAACCTATTTTGTTGGAATAATTGGCTTAGAAGGGCTCTTACGAAGTCCCCGTAGGAGTGCAATGACCCCTTGTCTAACCTGTTAAACTATTCTTGAGCTTTCCCTTGAAAGTAGCTCCCCGTCAAGTTACATGTTAGCTGCTTGTTAAAATCCCTCAAGTTCAACAGGCTGAGAAGGTCTGTATGAAATCTTTGGGGTCCGTGTTACTGGTATATGTGGGGAGGCTCTCAGGTGGTTTGACGTCGCTGGGCCATCGGGCTACCATGATCAGCGAACTCAAAGGAGAGGCTGAGACCTGACCCAAGAGCCCAATCATCCTGTCCAGCACACTTGCGAGAGCATCGCTCAGCACGTCTCCCATTCGTAGATCTCCATAATAGCTTAACAGAAGGAAGGAATCTATACTGGGAACCTGTTATTGTCGGTTTGGAACCATATGTCCTGGCCATGCTCCCCCAATGGCGGTGTTGTGCTACCGCTGCTGCCCTTGGTTGTAAGGATCAAATCGAGGGACCTTAGGCCAAGGACATGGATGATCTTGGCTTTCATAAGGGTGATAGAGTACCGTCGGCACAGCTACCGAGTGAGGGATCATCTGATTCTCCCTTTGCCGGGTTAGGGTCGGCATCAAGTGTGTCGATGTCTGAGCCAATCCGGGAAACATTTGCTGAGGCAGATCTTGGGGCCTTTTATATTCACCTGATGGGATGCCCTTGAAGTAGCCTGGAGTTGGAACCTTGGCTGTAGCGTGAGGGGCATCGAAGACAGGAAGGGGAACGTCACCGACTATTGGATCATTCTTTGGTAGAGCATAGGGGATTCCACATGGTAACCGGCGGACCGAAGGGTGTGGGCCAGTTGTGCCAGGTGGGAGGTCATCGCCGTACCTCTCAAAGATACAATTTATAAGCCCCTTTTGCTTACTAAATACAATTAAGTAGATAGTGGCAAGTCGGTGTCGTTCAAAGAGAAGAGGGATATTCCTAAGGGTTTACACATATAAGGGTGCATATAGGCCTAGATATAGATATATACATACATAT
>JAULKM010035517.1:0-13450 GCA_032355605.1 Rubia tinctorum
GCTCATCCATTATTTGAACAGCCCATCTGTGCTTCTCTTTCTTTTGTCTGATCTTACCAATCCTCCATATGCCTGGATGTGTTGGAAGATTTGTTAGGCACTCAGCTGCTGTGAAACAAGTTGCAATAGCATGCCGTGGTACTAGTACTTACCTATTCCAAACATAGTCAACAGGATGTTCACCATTAACCTGAAAAACAGAATGCCTGTAGCATAGTTCGACGGAAATTTCTCCCTGGATCCTTCTCCTGCTTGATTGACACAGCCATTTTTATGAGGTTCGACATGCAGTTGTTATATTTTTTCACTTTGTGATGAGGTTAGACACGAATTTCTTGTCAAC
Organism: Rubia tinctorum; assembly: GCA_032355605.1. Taxonomy (NCBI): domain Eukaryota; kingdom Viridiplantae; phylum Streptophyta; class Magnoliopsida; order Gentianales; family Rubiaceae; genus Rubia; species Rubia tinctorum. Next base: position 344 of record JAULKM010035517.1, read on the forward strand.
TAATTTTCTCCCATTGCCTCCAGTCCAGGGGTGTAAATGAGTTGAGTGAAACTAAGTCATCTCTAAAACAAGCTAGCTCGAGTAAAATAGGCTTGGAACTCGAGCTTGACCAGGAAATAAGGGTTGAGCTGAAGCTCGAGTTTTTAGTGTTTTCTGATAGATAATCTAGATAGTACCTGATTCAATTGTCATACTTAAGCTCGAGCTCGACTTAAACTCGTATTAGCAAAAGCAAGTTCAAACACATTTTGACATAGAAATCAGTTTAAGGCAAGACCTTCATCTATGTTTGTTGGATTCTCTTCATCTGTTATGAAAGCGCGAAGTCCTCCTTCACCACTATCTTTACGAGGAACTGGAAAAAGAAACAATATCTCTACTTAGAAACAGTTACTACTGCTGCTGCTACAAGTTATCGGAAATTTACTTACCGATAACCTTGAAAGCTCTCCAAGACAGAGAGAAAACGCTCATACATGTCTCGTAGTTTGCTGGGTAGCGAGTCCCGTTCTTGCAGCATGGACTAATTGGATCAGATCTCTTCTTCTTGAGTTGAGGAACAATTAGCCCTTAAGTACAGGTATAGAATGGAAGCCATTCGTGTCAGAAGCAAAAATGTAAAGAAACTTCAGGTGGGTGGGTGAATGTTGACAATCTTACAGCGATAGACAAATCTGTCGAGGAGTCGGAAATTGCTGCAGCTCTCAAATATATTGGGCTTCCTGGCAAGGATGTGGAGCGGCGAAAAGCCTTCGTGATTGACGAAGTTAACTAGTTTGTTGTGGTCTTGGATGATCTGGAAAGCCAGTTCTGCAATGGCAACCAGATCATGATACTGTCATTTCATTCTTGAAGAATAAGAGAAAACATGGGCTCTTACCAAAGTATTCTCCCGAGATGGCAGAATGCAGAATTGTGTCGCCATCCTTCCTTCGGCACAGCGAATCACGAGGCTCTTCTTTCCTATCGTAAAGCCTGTGAAGGCACAAGAATGCCTCCATCTTTCCATGATGTGCTGCCAAGAACAATGGCGTTTCACCCTTGTGATTCCGGTTTCTGATGAGCTCTGCATTCGCTTCAGCTATGCATTGGCACACGAGCACACTCCCAATGGCTGCAGCCAGATGAAGGGGCGTGTCCCCTTTCGCGTTGATCATCCCGAGGACGCCATTTTTCTGCGCCCGGGGAATTGATTTCACCAGCTTGCTCACAATTGCATCTTCGCTAGTTTCCGCGCCACTAGGATCTGCATGGTAACTTGAGACTACGATGTGCAGAGCTGTCTCTTCTGACTTGGTTAGCTTCGCCTTTGGCGCTTCGTCGGGATGCACCTGGTACATTCTTACAACTTCGTCCCAATCCTTTTTCATTGTGTAGCGAAATAGTTTGTCAATGTCGAAACCTTGTGGTTCTTGTTTCTTTATTTCACTCATTTTCTCAGCTGCTGTGTGCTCTTCCTAATACCATCTCAGTATATGTAGTGTTGTCACAGTTTTGGCATTTTGAGAACAGTGATTCTAAAAGGTGTAGTATACAAATCTGAAAATGGAAGCTAATGAATTTGTTTGATTATTATACTATGGATTCTTTTCTTCTGTTTATTGCTTACGTTTCTAAATAAAGAAAAAGGAGCATAATCGATAGTACAAACTGCACTCAACACTAAGATATAGATTCCTGCTGGGGAATGCTCATTGGTTCCAGTCAAAATGATAATTTCTACCTTGTTTCTGAGCATATTTACCCTCCGTCCCTATCAAAGACTCATATTTTTCATTTTCATCTGTTCCAACCAAATGTTCAAGTATCTGTCCAGCTCATTTCAATCCCTCACATTTGGTTGAAATTGACCACATCACCATGCATAAATACCCATGCCGAAAGGTGATATGAACATTTGGATGAGACAGGGGTAGTATTAACTTTTAATGATTGACTTACTAAATTTTAAAGAGAAGACTGTCTGTTAGACCGACTAAGGTAAGATCAATAATAAAATATGTTAAGTATTTTTTTTATAACTTTTAATGTTGAATTATAATTATTTATATGTTAAAATATTTTCATAATGACAAAATTTTAGGAAATATCGTCTTTTCACATGCTTATGGAAATACAATGTTTAATTAGAATAATAGAAAGATAAAAGATTTTAGATGCAATATTAAAAATTTGAGTAATAATAAAGAGAGTGAAACTTTATTGTGAAATTACATAGTAACTGATGTGACATAATTGAAAAGACAAAGAGAAACATGCATACATAACCCTATATCATTCACACAAGTGCAAATATAACCTTCTGATAATGTAAATATAACTCTAGATAATAAGGGAAAGTGCAAATGTAACCCTATCCGACAAATTTAAGCTGGAATTAAATGAAATGTCATTTTTACCCCTCTTAAAAATAAAATAAAACAAATTTACTATCATACCCTACCCCTAACCCTAACCTACCAAACTCCGATTTACTCCTCTTATGCGTAGAAGCCTCACTATGGTTATACATACTAATGATAGCACTGAAGTTGAAAGGCACTCCAAAACTGCAATTAATCTTGGAGTCCTTCCATTAGTATAGTGCGTATCACCAAAACCTTATCCCTCCACCTCATATTCCTCAATCTCACTGAATATAGACAATGAGATCGCCCCTTTGAGCTTCACTTATCCACTGAACTGGGGCCCATTGAAATTCTCATATTCTAGTTGTAGAGAAAATATATGCAAAGGGTCGACGGAGGAAGAATGTGTCGGCGTGACAGTGGTGAAAAATGCAAGGGATCTGAGTGAAATCTGGATGAAATCACTCCATTCATCATCGACATTGTCGATCAGCAGTGGCAGTAGCGGTAAGAATTTTGTGGATGGGTGTTTTGGGGAAAAATTGAGGGTTTGGTAATCTGAGATTCGGGAAGATGGGGATTTTTAGATGAATGTTTTACGGGGTGGGTTCGAAGAAGAGGGAGGGAAAGAGCGGGGGAGGGATGGCGGTTGTGGTGACTAGCTTGAGAGGGGTGGTAGTGGTGGCGGTGGCCTCTTTAACTCCTTCGAAAGTGACGATCGGGAATGGCGGTGGTGGTTGGGTGGTGAGGGTGGTGGAAGTGGCGAGTGGTGAGGGTGGTGATCGGGAATGGGGGTGGTGGTGATCGGGAATGAGAATGGGGGTGGTGGTGATCGAGAATGGAGGTGGTGGTTGTTGGGTGGTGAGGGTGGTGGTGGGGGGTAAAAATGTCCCAACATTTTTAGGTTTTAGGTTAGAGGGTATGTTGATCATTTTATATGCGGTCAAAGCCAGTCAATGTCGGAAATGGCGTGTTAGGGTTATGTTTGCACTTTCATCAATTAGTTAGGGTTGTTTTTGCACTAAAAATAATCTCAGGGGTCATATGTGCACTTTCTCAAGTATATAGGGTTATATATATATATATATATGTATATATCCCAAAGACAAATGTATCCATAATTAGTTGTAACTCTTAGGGAAATGTGATTTGTATTTTACTCATTTACTAGCTTCCACATAATTCACTATGAGTTTCACCCTTCCTATTATCTTATACAACATGTAGTAGTTATAACCCGGTGAATGCAAAACGAAAATTTATTTTCATTACTCTAATTTGCAATTTAAACCACCACTTTTCAAGAGACAAACTCTTTCATAATTATAAAAACTCATTGCAATATACTAATTATAAAATTATCTCTTTTAATTGTTAATTGTATAGAACAAGATTTTATAATCGGGCATCTATAAAACAGGATTTCATAATTAGGCTACATATAAAACAAGGTTTTATAATTAGGCTATAAATCACACCGACGGCACACCCTTAAATAGAAATCATTTTCTATATCGGAAAAATTTAAAGGAAAGGACAGAGACTATTTTCCTTTTCTTTTTTGGACTCTGATTTCCTTTCCATATTAATAAACTTTCAAATTGAATCCCTATATATAGACATTTGGCGATGAATCTCATCATCCATTCATACGATATTCGCTAAGCAGAGAATGGGGGACATGGAGCAGCTGGTGGAGAAGTTTGCGGAGACAGCAATGGTGGCGCAGAAAAAGAAGAAAGAGAAAACAGAGCGTACCAAAAAGAAGAAAGAGAAGCCCGTAAAAGCAGAGATCAAAATTTCTAAAGCAAAAGTCAATCCGTTTGCCTTCTTCCCGCCGCCGGAGGAAAACTTTAAGGTTCAGACAGAATTTTTTTTCAGCGATGGACGTGTGCTCAGACCCCACAATTCAAATAGCACGTTGGAAAAGCATTTGAAGTCCACCGGAGGAAAGGTTATCACCCGATTTCCTCCAGAACCAAATGGATATCTACACATCGGTCATGCTAGAGCCATGTTTGCGAACTTCGGCTTGGCCAACGACAGAGGAGGAAACTGCTACCTGAGGTACGATGATACCAACCCAGAAGCTGAAAAGAGAGAGTACATCGATCACATCCAAAAAATCGTGAGGTGGATGGGATGGGAGCCGTTTAAGATAACCTACACGAGTGATTACTTCGATGATTTGTACGAGTTGGCAGTGGAGCTGATCCGAAGAGGCCATGCTTATGTCGATCATCAGACGCCGGAAGAAGTGAAGGAGTACCGAGAGAAGAAGGTGAACAGTCCATGGAGAGATAGACCCGTTGAGGAGTCACTCAAACTGTTCGATGAAATGAAGCGCGGAATGATTGACGAGGGAAAAGCTACATTGAGGATGAAACAGGATATGCAGAGTGATAACTGCAACATGTATGATCTCGTCGCGTATCGCATCAAGTTCACTCCTCATCCCCAAGCGGGTGACAAGTGGTGCATTTACCCGAGCTATGATTACGCGCATTGCATCGTTGATTCTCTTGAAAGCATCACTCACTCACTATGCACGCTTGAGTTTGAGACACGACGCGCGTCATACTACTGGCTGCTGGATGCGCTGGGGCTTTACCTTCCTCACGTGTGGGAGTATTCTCGACTAAATGTAGCCAACGCTGTGATGTCCAAGCGCAAGCTAAACCGTCTTGTAACTGAAAAATGGGTTGATGGTTGGGATGATCCGCGGCTGATGACACTGTCTGGCTTGCGCCGTAGAGGAGTGACTTCAACTGCCATCAAATCTTTTGTTGAAGATTTGAATCTCAGTAGAAACGACAGAAGTATGATACATATGGACCGTCTTAATGAGCATGTCCGAGAGGAGTTGAACAAAACTGCTCCGAGGGCAATGGTGGTGCTTAATCCCCTCAAGGTAGTTATAACAAACATGGAGCAGAGTTCAGTGGTAGAAGTTCATGCCCAGAAATGGCCTGGTGCGAATGAAACTGATCCCTCATCTTTTTATCAGGTTCCATTTTCAAAAGTGGTTTATATTGAGCGCTCAGATTTCCGAATGGTGGATTCCAAGGATTACTATGGCCTGGCTCCCAACAAATCCGTCAATCTTCATCATGCATTCCCGATTAAGTGTACTGAAGTGATAATGGGTGAGGATAACGAGTCAGTACTTGAGATTCGAGCTGAGTATGATCCTTCCAAGTCTAGTAAGCTGAAGGGAGCTCTGCACTGGGTTGCGGAGCCAAGCCCCGGGGTTGACCCACTGAAGGTGGAGGTCAGATTGTTTGACAATTTGTTCCTCTCCGAGAATCCCTCTCAGCTGGATGATTGGCTTGGTGATTTGAATCCTCGTTCTAAGGTCACGATCCCAGGTGCATTTGCTGTTAGTGCCCTTGAAAAGGCAAGCATGGGAGACACATTTCAGTTTGAAAGGCTGGGGTATTTTGTGGCTGACAAGGATTCCACTCCTGAGAGGCTGGTCTTCAATAGGACCGTCACGCTGCGAGATAGCTATAGTAAATGATGTAAGAGACCTGTTTCTGTTATAGTTTAATTCCATCAGTTATTGAGAAGCAATACTCCTATATATGTTGCGCTTGCAACAACATTGTATGCTAAGCTTGAATGATTCAATCGATATCCCATTTAACTTTCCATAATCCCTTTTGTTTCTTAGTTTTTGAGTTTTCAGTGTGCACCAATGAAGAAGTAACTGTGTTTCTTTTTACGTTTTATTGTAAATCAAATATCTCTAGTGATTCCCCTGCTCGTGCAAGGTGAATTTGCCTTAAAGATTGCTATGTGCTACCTTAACTTGAATGTTGTTTGTCTGTCAAGAAGTTGCTCCATGTTCAGCAGAAAGGTACGAGGCGGGGTGTCGTGTATTTAGGCCAACTGTTGGTTGACAGTATTGAGTTTTTTTTTTGCAGTTGTTCTCTAGTGACCCAAAACTCAATGAGGCGGTGTCATGTATCCGGTTTGATTCAAGTAAAAACCAGGTTTCCTGCGGGGTATGGAGTAGAAATTTTGGAGTATCACAGCATAACAACAGGAGAATTAATTGATGAATCACAAAGTGATGCAAGGATGAAATCGGTCCATTTCAGGTTCTGAGAGGAATCCACTCGTCACTTATTTAAATTGCAGAAGTGAATGCACATTCTCCATCCACCGTCACGATTCTTGACCACGGCTGGATTTTCTAGCCAGTCCGGCTACTTCCTTGATCACGTCCACCTTGAGTAGCTTTGATACTTTCTCCTTGACGGCTGCTTATCTTTCAGGGGCAAAAGATGCTCTCTTCTATTTGATTGTCTTGATTATGAAATCAATGTTGATGTGGTGTACAACCAAATGTGTTGAAACCCTTGTCAAGTCGGAAACATTCCATACAACAGAGGGCATTTGGTATTGTGCCCTCTCTTGTATAAGATGTCATTTTGTATTGTATATCTTGGTGCTTTAACCTTAATCTTTTTGTCTTCCGCCCTACCTTCGGGTGTTGTGCCATCACTTAGATATCTTAAGATCGGCGTCATCCAAGTCTCTGCTTCATCTATGGTCATTACGATTTCTTCCTCTTAACTTTGACATTTATATGTCTCCATTATCAGTTACTTAGGAGATCTTAGACTTAGATCAACCGATGCTAACTTGCTCAGAGCATCGGCCTTCTGGTTCTGCTCTCTTGGCATCTGAGTTAAGGTGTAACTTTTGAAATTTCTCAACATCGGCTGTACCAATTCCAAATATTTGTGAAGGCTCCTTTCCCTAGCCCCCACACTCCACCTTAACTTGATGGACCACTATTTGCCAGTCGCTAAATATTTTCAAATGTTATACTACTAGGTCCTTGGCCAGTCTCAAGCCTTTAAATAGAACCTCACATTTTGCGAATTAATGGTTTTGAAGTTGAAATGTAGGGCGTATGGAAAGTCTTGACCGTATGACTTAGTCAAGAGGACTCTTGCTCCACTTCTTCTGGTGTGAGACAAATCATCCATGTACAATTTCTATCTTTGGTTGTCTTTAATGAAGAGTTCTTCTGGAATATCCTCCCCCGTTTATACTATAAAATCAACCAGGGTAAGTCCTTTGACAATCGTTCGCGGACTATATTGAATGTCATCCTCGCCCAATCAATTGTGCACTTCATCATTCTATCAGAGGATTTAAGTTTAAGGAGTACTTGTTGCATCATATGATTGCCACTAGTACATCAGTTGAGCTTGGAACTATAGCCACACACGCCGTGCTACGTGCACCAAAACTATAATTAATCGTTCCAGTGTTGTATATCATGTCTCAGGTTGTTGCAACGTAATGCTGACGAAGTATATGAGTGGTGCTTTTGATTCCTTTCCTTGATTAAAGCTGCACTAATGGCTTTGGCGATCCTATAAATTTCTCCCTTCTCCGACTTCATAAGGGCCGACAAGGTGTGAAGGTGTTGCTTCAGTTGTTGAAAAACACGTGCACATTCTTCAGTCCATTTGAACTTCTTTGCTTTCTTCATCATAGTAAAGATAGGAGACAACCCCTTTTGTTAAAAAATTACTCAAAGTGGCTAAGAAACATGTGAGGAACTAAACGTCCTTAGCTAATTTGGGAGATTGCATCTTGAGGATGACATCAATCTTCTCTTGATTGACTTCTATCCCCTATTTGACGCCATGAAACCCAAGAATTTCTGAACTCCTACATCGATGGTACACTTTAACGGGTTGAGTTTAAATTGGCACTTCGGAATCTGTCTGCATATGTTTTGCTCTTTACAACCATGACATCCACGTATATTTCAACTTTTTTACGACTTTTTCTTTAAATATTTTATCCACCAAACGCTGGTAGGACGACTCTTGTATTTTTGAGTCCGAATGATATCTTCTTGTAGTAGAATGTCCCTGCGTCGGTGATGAATGCAGTCTTCTCCTTGTCTTCCTTTACCATTAGGATCTGGTGGCAACCTTTGTGGACACAAAAAAATACTTAAACCTCGTATCTAGTAATAAATTCAATAATCTAATCAATCGGTGAAAATGGATAGCCATCTTTGGGACAACACTTATTTAAATTGTTGAATTAAATGCACATTCTTTAGGAGACATTGATTCTCGTACAATATTATAATGTTTAATATTTGATGATAGAAACAATCATTTTTCGCTAGCTGTTACATAATATTTAACATTCGATAACTCATGAAATGGTTAAGAAAGAGGAAATGAGAAGAAAACAGGGGGAAAACAGGGGTTTATATGGTTGAGGGCATTTGTGTCTTTTTCATTTTTATTTTTTATTCCAGGGCAAAATGGTCATTTCAGTAAATTCTGGCTAAACTTTCCGTTGACAATTGAAGTCAACGTCGCCCAAGATTGGGTTAGCACATATATATAAATATTTAGGGTTATTTTGGTACTTTCTCATTTTGCATGGTTATATTGATACTTTCATCCAAAGATAAAGTTATTTTTAGCACTTTTCTCTTATTAGTTTAATAATTTTTACTGTTTTAAAATCAAAATCTTCCTATTTACAAATGATCTACAATCAGCTACTTCCTTCGTCCCAACAGTAATGACATATTTGTTTTTTCACGATTTTCAATGATCTTGTTTGACCGTCAATATCTCTAACTACACATACTAATTCCATATAAAAAATTGATATTTAGAAAATATATGTTAAGATGAATTCAACATTATCTCACATGATATATTTACTATACACTTATTAATTTATATTTATGGTCAAACGTTACTAAATTTGACTTTGAAGAAGTAAATATGTCATTACTGGTGGTACGGAGGGAGTATGCCTTTAGCATAGGAAAAACATGAAGTTTCGAGAAATGATTTTAAAAATGGATACAAGTAGGGTATTGTATTTTGACATGCGGTCGGTTTGAGTTAGCTGACTCGGCCTGGAATTTTGGATTGACAAGAACACACTAGGTAACACCGTATTTTAAAATTTCATACCGAGACAATATTTTCACCCAATCCGATCAAAATCAAATACGATTTTAATGTAATATAATGTGTTTTAAAAAATAACCGCTCATTTATGGATCTAGATCCAACCCGACCTAACTCCCACACAATCCAAAATATAAAATAAATTTCTTACCCAAGCGGATCAAGTCAATTTGGACGGGATCAGTCAGAGCACTAGGGGAGAATTGCATGTACAGTCCTATCAACATCAACATGTGTTATGTTAATGACGCGAGAAAACCAAGTAAAAACCAGGTTCCATGCAGATAATGTGTCACTAGTTTTGAAGTATCATGGTTCATTTCAGGTTGAGTAGAAACAACCGGCTAGCCTCAATGCTCTTTCCGACCATAACGTTTAGAAACAATGGTTTGAATGCGAGAACATATGTCACTACTAAGATTTCTAACTAATAAAAGCAAAATTAATCAAACACTATTACTACATCCATTGGATTTGACACACTTTCCATTTTTGAAAAGTAAGTATATATATTTGGCACATTGTCAATTCATTTTAGAGAAAGTTTCAGGAAAAACGTCCATGAACTTATAGACAGGCCAGAGACCTGCTTGCAATTAATACAAATCTATCGAACTTTGCGGGCCAAACTCATTAGTTCAGATCTGAAAATCTAGAACATCGACATCAACTCCTCATCGGGCCACCATTTTTGTTCTCCTCCTCAACGCCACCTCTCTCTCTCCTCTTGGACGCCACCTCCTTTCTCCTCCTCGGCGCCACCACCTTCCTCCTCCTCCTCCTCGGTGGCATTGTCTTTTCTCTCCGACGATCTCTCTCTTCTCTCTCTGATAATTTCTCAGCCTTTTTTTTGTTTCTCCGTTGCCGCTCGTTTCTCCACCTCTTCTTCGCATTTCTCCTTTCCACTCATTTCTGCGATTCTTCTCCGGCGTCGCCGTTAGTATGTTATTTTTTGTTGAACGTTGAATATGCATTATTTTTCTTTGTTTTGAGTTGCTATGTGTGTTTTTATGTGATCTGGTTTTGAATTGTCCTCTTGTTGTTACAACAAACTTGTTGATTGTTTGTTTAAATTACGAGCTACAACTGTTTACTTATATGTTGTAGCTGTTATTATCCAACGTGTACTTGTTAGTTGTATTGTGAACAACTTTTTATTTTCGTTCGTTGTTAGATTGTTCGTTTGGAATTAGGAGTTGCACTTGTTTACTTACATGTTGCTTATGTTAGTATTCAATGTGTACTTGTTAGTTATACTATATATGATTTTTTATTTCATTTGTTATTTTCATTCGTTGTTGGTTGTTTATTTTAAATTACGAGCTGCATTTATCTACTTATATGTTGCATATGTTAGTATCAAGTGTGTACTTGTTTGTTATATCGTGTATGTCTCTTATTTTCGTTGTTGATTATTGTTCGTTTTGAAGTAGAAATTGTACATGTTTACTTATATGCTGCAATTGTTAATACCCAATTGTGTATGACTTTTTACAAGAGTTGAATCTAAAATTGAAGTGGCATGGAATAACACAATATTGAACATTGGACTCCACAAGACATTTCAGCACGTGCTTGATTTAGATGTATCTGACGCTGAACTCAGCGAATTCAAAGATGATCTACCTTTGAAAATTAATAATTGATTCATTGTATAAGAGATTGTTAGTAGATCTACATAGGAACACTATTGGAATTGTAAGTTTCATAATAGAAGATTTTTGTTATGAGCACTTGTAGGAGTTATCTTGTATCTTGCCTTTTGTTCAAGTGTTGGGAGTCCATCAGTACAATATATGCAATGCTTTTACATGTGTTACTTTTAATGGCATCTCTTTAATTGAAATATGAAAAATTTGCTCCCGTGTTTGAAAACAAATAGAAGTTTTAATGTAATTAATACATATTGTAAGGTATTAAATCCAGTTCATATGAATTTTTTAAAAAAATACAAAATTGTGTACCTCTTTTCTGTAGTATGCTATATGAAATACTAGTTGTAGGCTAAAATATGCATGTTTTAACAAAACAGAAATAATTCATAAGCTAACTTATGCACTACTTTCTAACAAGTTTCGCTATTCATAAAAGGAATCGACATTTTAAAAACAGGTGCATGTTTTTGTTTAAATAGACATGTTGTAAAGTAATCAATGCACAGTTAATATGAAAATTTTAAACTGTCATATTTTAACTTAACATATACATGATCTCCTGGAAAATTGCATAACTCATATTCACAGTTTTATAACAGGTTCATGTTTTAGTACAAACGATACATATTGTAAGGTAACAGGTGCACAGTATATACAAAAAAATTGGCAGTTTTAATTCCAATTTTCGAATATTTGCCACATGTTTTTTAAATGTTCATAGCAGCATAATTCATATATTAAGAAATTTCAACAACAATTTCATTTACATCGAAGACAATTCAACAACATAGACTCATTCATATGTGAAAATTCATGTCTTTGACACTATTAGGAAAAATTTCATCCTCTTGAAACTAAATTTCATTTGTTTGAAATTGAAATTCAAATTCGTTGATGTAGTTCTTGTAGCAGGGTAAAGAGCTCATCACAAAATTTTCCACACACTACCGGTCATTTGAAGAACTCATCAGAAAAATACAAATTGATTAGAGAGGGATTTGGTTGTTTGAGAGAAGTTAAATTTGCAAAGAATGGAGATTGGAGTTTGGGAACGAGAGTGACTAAAGTTTCAGAAGGAGAGTTGAAGTTTGGGGTGGAAGAAGAATGGAGAATGATTTTTTTTGAAAAGTGCGAGAATTTGGAGAAGAAGAAAGCTTCGCGAATTGAAGAAGGAAAGAATTGGTCCCTTGTAATAGAATATTAGATAAATTAGAATCAGGTTAAGAAAGGAATGCCCTTTCTGATTGGTTTTGTATATATCCTTTTCCATATCTGATTCTAACTTGTATACCTTTTGTACTCACTATATATATGAATACACACAGCCACAATAATTTGTGGGTTTTACATTCTATCATGGTATCAGAGCTCAGGTTGGGTTTATTGGGTCAAGGTGTGGATCCCCTTTAATTTGGTCCGATATGGGTCGTGAAGTGTTTCCACGTTAGCACGTGAGGGGGCGTGTTGAAAGATATATCCCACATCGGTTTCTTACAAGACAATAACTAATGTATAAGGTCCTGGGTCACCTCCACTTAGTACCAATTGGTTTTAAAATGGAAGCCCAAGATACCTCTACATTTAACATGGTATTAGAGCACTGTTCCGGCACTGTTCACACATTGTTCACGCACTATTCATCGCAATGTTCCGGAACTGTTCACAGCATTGTCACCGCACTGTTCAGGCACTGTTCATCGGCACTGTAGCGGCGCGGTTCAAAAAGGCAAAAAAAATGTCTCCTGTCTTATAGCTATTTTTGATCAACCACGGTGTCAATGATGTTACTCCTCATGTCATGTTTCTTCTTCTTGTCCCAAATTACACGATGAATGGTACCAGTTGCAGTGTCAGTGGTGTAAGGAATTTGGTCACTTTGCCTTCACATGTCTTCATTTGGTTTCCCGGGTTGCTTCTCCTGCCGCTTCACCGCATATTCACTGGATAGCTGATTTTGGAGCGACCAATTATATGACTTCTTCTTAGTCCGCTCTTGAACGCGTGACTCCTTATTCTGGTAACCATCGGTTTTTGTTGGTAATGGTTATGCTCTTAACATTACCCGTGTTGGTCATTCTCGGGTCTCTGATTCATTATCCTTGTCTGACATTTTGGTGGTTCCTCATATTA
>JAULKM010035527.1:0-13449 GCA_032355605.1 Rubia tinctorum
CATCATTAAATCTGCACATAAAACACACCTAAAGTGCACATTATCCTCGTAAAAGCTCAATTTAATATCCCAAATAAGCAACATTAATCGCACACATCAAGCGTGCATGCTGGGTACCAATTATATATGACATTTTCTTGGTGGTTTTAAGCGCATTGAAAATTTATTGGTCTAGATGGATTTAATATTTAGATCCACATAAAGATTAAGATGGAGCTAGAAAATTGGATACGTATGAAACTGGCAGCAGTTACGAAGTTGGACATTCAATGAAGTGAAGGCACTGATATCTCGCAGACATTCTGGGTGCAGAGAGAGCGCATGCAGGATCAAAGGCAGTCTCTGATGTACAACCAAGCCTACAAATAAAAAGAGACTCAGGAAAAGGCAAAGGTAAGGCCAAATTCATAGAAGATGATGATTCAGACGTAGTCTTGCTTCCTCGAGAGGGGTGGAATTGTTCATCTGCTTGAAAGAAAATATTACGAGGAACCAAAGTGGCTTCGCTCCCTCATTTTGTAGGGAAAAAAGGCTAACATGGCTCAGGTGCTTGAACTTTCTGAAAAGGTTGTAGAACTTATTCAACCACTTTTAGCTCCGCTTATAGCTAGGACTTTGGAAATTCAACAACAAGATCAAAATCATGAAGGGCTGTCATCTCTCAGAGATGAGTAAAATGACCGACTACTCAATTTAGCGGAGGTTTAAATACAACGTACAACTCAATTGCAGACGTTTTCCATTTATTGCATATGCAAGTTAGGTAAAAATAAGAGTGTAACAAAAGATCCGTTGTGGATATTATATATTATGTCAAAAGTATTTGATAAGCAAAAATCTCATCATGCCCAAAATATGCACGTATATTGTACATATATACAACATGTTAAGAAATTAATTGCTTCACAATAGAATTTGTTGAGACATATTCATACTTGATTAGTAAGATGCGCATCCACATATATAATCTTAAATTAATTCTCCTGCAACTAAGATCTTACATGTAATTTTGAAAATAAATGTATTGATTTCCTTTGGGAGTCGTGATCATAAATTATTACAGCATCTGTAATATTACCAAATTGCTCAAAATATTTTTACACTCATTGTTAGTAAACTTTGACCCTCCAAAAAAATTTAAAAAAATTCTCCCCGAACCAGGAGATACCCAAATGCTACTACTGTTGGAATACTTAACATGTTTCTCTTTGTAGGAATAACTTTTTTGCTTCAACAATGCAGCCATCAATCACGTGATTCCCCACCACTACTATCTCGGCAACTGCAAGTCTGCGGAAACATACAAAACAACATTGGCAGCCATGAATTTATTTTTTTTTTCAAAAAAGAAAAATCATGTCAGCTTCATGATGTCCAACCAGTACATTTTTTGCTAAATTCTAACAGCCCAATTTCTTATTTTGCTAAGTTTCTTTTCTTTGTTCCTCTTCTTTATCCTACTATTTTTATTGAAGGAAAACATTATTTATGATTATGGCGTGCATTTGAAGACGAAATATAAATATGGAAGAATATTTTTGTTTTTTTCAGCTGTCGGAGTATATAGTGGTTATAATAACGATTAAATTTTTTTGTACTAATTGTGGTCTTGCTTGGCACAAATGATATATGTATTTTTCTGGGCGGTTTCAAGCACTTAGAAGATTAGTTGGTCTAGATAGATTTAATATTTGGATCCATATATAGCTTAAGATACAACTAGAAAATTATATACGCCTGAAGCTGACAGCAGTAAAGAAGTTGGAAATTCAATTAAGTGAAGGCACCGATATCTCGCGGACATTCCGAATGAAAAGAGAGCGTATGCAGGATCAAAGGCAGTTTCCAAAGTGCAGCCAAGCCTACAAAGAGAATGAGCCTCATGGAAAGATGAAGGCAAGGCCAAAGTCATAGAAGAAGAAGATTCAGACGTAGTATTGCTTTCCCAAGAGGGGGTGAAATTCTTCATCTGCTCGAAAGAAGATCGTATCAGGAACCGAAGTGGTTTCGCTCTCCTGCTTCATAGGATAAAGGCTGACAAGACTCTGGCGCTTGATCTTTCCAAAAAGCTTGCAAAATTGAATCATTTAATTTCAGCTCCATTGCAGCTAGGACTTTGGAAATTCAAAAACAAGATCAAAGTCATGCAGGGCTGTTATCTCTCAGAGATGAGTAAAATGGACGACTTCTCAATTGAGCGGAGGTTTTAATACAGCTTACAAATTAATTGCAGAGGTTTTCCATTAGCTACAAATGCATGTTAGTTAACAATAATAGTGTAACAAAAGATCTTTGGTGGATATTATATAATATGCCGAAAGTATTTGAAAAACAAAAATCTCATTTTCCCCAAAATATGCATGGATATGGCACATATTTACGACGTGGTTGGAAATTTATCGTTTCACACTAGAATTAGTTGATACATATTCATACTCGATTAGTAAGATGCCCATCCACATAGACTTAAATTAATCCCCCTGTAACTAATATTTTACATATAATTTTTCAAATAAATGTATTCATTTCCTTTGGGAGCAGTGGTCATACATCACTACAACATCTGTAGTATTACCAAATTGCTCAAAATTATTTCTACCCTCATTGAGAGTAGATATTAACCCTCCTGACTAGGAGATACCAAAATGCTATTACAGTTTGAATACATAACATGTTTCTCTTCATAGTAACAACTTTCTTTGCTTTAGCAGTGCAGCTATCAATCACGTACTTCTTCATCCCTACTATCTCGGCAGCTGCATGGTCCGCAAAGACACACTAAACAGT
Organism: Rubia tinctorum; assembly: GCA_032355605.1. NCBI lineage: Eukaryota > Viridiplantae > Streptophyta > Magnoliopsida > Gentianales > Rubiaceae > Rubia > Rubia tinctorum. Next base: position 2,788 of record JAULKM010035527.1, read on the forward strand.
ATTGGTAGCCATGAATTTTGTTTTTTTTAAAATCCCATCCGCTTCATGTTGGCCAATTAGCAGATGTTTTTTCTTAATTTTACAAGCCCGATTTCTTGTTTTTCTAAGCTTCTTTTATTTCTTCCTCTTCTTTATCGTACAATTTCTTTGAAAGAAAACTATATTTTTTATTGTGGCATGCATTTGAAAGAGAAATATCTACATATATATGGCATAAAGTTTTTTGTTTTTTTAGCTATTGGAGTACAAAGTGGTTATAAAAATGATTTAAAAAGTGTGTCAATTGAGTGCGTGCCTGAAAAAAAAATATATGACATTTCCTGGCCGGTTTTAAGCGCTTAGAAGATTAATTGGTCTAGGTGGATTTTATTTTTGGATCCATATACAACTTAAGATGCAGCTGGAAAATTAGATGCGCCTGAAACTAACAGCAGTCAGGAAGTTAGACATTTAATGAAGTGAAAGAACTGATCTCTCGCGGACATTCTTTATGCAGAGAGAGTGAATGCAAGATCAAAGGCAGTCTCAAAAGTTCAGCCGAGCCTACAAAGAAAAAGAGACTCATGGAAAGGCAAAGGCAAGGCCAAAGTCATTGAAGGCGATGATTCAGACGTAGTTTTGCTTCCCTAAGAGGGGTGGAACTATCTATCTGCTTGAAAGAAGAGCGTACGAGGAACCGAAGTGGCTTTGCTCCTTAGCTTCGTAGGAAAAAGGCAAAGCAGACTCTGGCGCTTGACCTTTCTAAAAATCTTGTAGAACTAATTCAGCCATTAGTTCTTCTTGCAGCTAGGACTTTGGATATCCAACAACAAGATCAAGATTATGCAGGGATGTCATCTCTCAAAGATGAGTAAATTGGCCGACTTCTCAATTGAGCGGAGGTTCAAATATGACTTACAACTGAACTGCAGAGGTCTTCCATTTATTGTAGATGCATGTTACTCAACAATAGGAGTGTAACAAAAGATCCCTTGCCGATATTATATAATATGACGAAAGTATTAGTATGAAAAATCTCATCATGCCCGACGTGTTTAGAAATTAATTGCTTCACACAAGAATTAGTTGATAAATATTCATACTAGATTAGTAAAATGCACATCCTCATAGTCTTAAATTAATCCTCAGGTAACTAAGATCTAACATATAATTTTGAAAATAAATGTATGGATTTTCTTTGGGAGCAGTGGTCATACGTCATTACAACATTTGTAATATTACCAAATTGATCAAAAATATTTCTACCCCCATTGAGAGTAGATGCTGACCTTTCTAATAAAATAATATTTGTTATCCCCGGACCAGGAGATACCCAAATGCTATTACTGTTTGAATACATAACATTTTTATCTCCATAGGAACAACTTTATGTGATTCAACAGAGGGGCTATCAATCACGTGCTTCTCAATCACTACTATTTCAGCAACTGCACGGCCCATAAAAAACAAAAAACACATTTGGTGGCCATGAATTTTTTTAGTTTCAAAAATAAAAATCCTGCCCGCTTCATGGTGTCCAACTAGCAAATTTTTTCTTAATTTTACCAGCCTGATTTCTTGTTTCGTTAAGTTTCTTTTCTTTCTTCATCTTCTTTCTCGTACTATTTTTTAATCAAAATTTTATTTTTGAATTTGGCACTCATTTGAAGATGAAATATAAATATGGTAGATTTTTTTTCCAGCTATCGGAGTACATAGTGGTTATAACAACGATGAAAAAAAGTGTACCAATTGCGTGCGTGCTAGGCACAAATGATAAATAAAATTTCTTGTGAGGGGTTAAGTGCTTATAAGATTAATTGGTCTAAATGGATTTATATTTATATCCATATATAGCTTAATATGTAGCTAGAAAATCAGACAACGGTCATGAAGTTGGACATTCAATGAAGCGACAACATCCATATCTCGCACACATTCTTGGTGCAGAGAGAGCGCATGGAGGACCAAAGGTGGTCTCCAAAGTGCAGTCGAGCCTACAAAGAAAAAGAGGCTCATGGAAAGACAAAGGCAAGGCAAAGGCCAAAATTATAGAAGACGGTGATTCGGACGTAGTCTTATTTCCCCAAGAGGGGTGGGATTGTATAACTGCTCAAAAAAAGAGCGTACGAGGAACTAAAGTGGCTTCGCTCCCCCCGTTTTGTAGGAAAAAGGCTAAGCTTTCAGAACCGATTCAGCTACTTTCAGCTTCACTTTCAGTTCCACTTGCGGCTAGGACTTTGAAAATTCTACATCAAGATCAAAATCATGCATGGCTGTCATCTCTCAGAGATAAGTGAAATAGCCGACTTCTCTATTGAGTGGAAGTTTAATACAACTTACAACTCAAATTCCGAGGTCTTCCACTCATTACAGATGCATGTTATTTAACAATAAGAGTGCAACAAAATATCCCTTGTGGATAATATATAATATGACGAAAGTATTTGGTATGAAAAAGTCTCATCATGTAAGGATATATTTACGTTGTGTTTAGAAATTAATTGCTTCACAATAGAATTAGTTGATACATAATCATACATGATTAGTAAGATGCACATCCACATATTCTTAAATTAATTCCCATGTAACTAAGATATTACATATAGTTTTAAAATAAACTTATTGATTTCCATTGGAAGTCGTGGTCATACATCACTACAACATCTGTAATATTTCTAACCTCAGTGAGAGTAGATGTTGACCCTCCTAAAAATATAATTTTTGTTCTCCCCATACCAAGAGATATCCAAATGCAACTACTTTTTGAATACATAACAAGTTTATCTCCAAAGGAACAACTTTCTTTCCTTCAACATTGCGGCCATCAATCACGTGCTTCTCCATTACTACTATCCCAGCAACTGTAGGGTTTACAAAAATGCACAAAAAACATTGGAAGCCATGAATTTCATTTTTTTTTTAAAAAAATCATGTCTGCTTCATGGTGTCAAACTAGCAATTTTTTTCCTAATATTACCAGCCCGATTTCTTGTTTTTCTATGTTTGTTTTTTTCCTCTTCTTTAATGTACTCTATATTTTGGAGGAAAAAATTATTTTTGATTGTGGCATGTAATTGAAGACGAAATATAAATATGGCAGAAATATTTTGTTTTTTTAGATGTCGGAGTACATAGTGGTTATAAGAAAGGTTAAAAAAAGTGTTCCAATTGTGTGTGAGCTTGGCACAAATGATATATGACATTTTCTGGGCATTTTTAAGCGCTTAGAAGATTAATTGATCTATATGGATCTTTATTTGGATCCATATACATCTTAAGATTAAGCTAGAAAATCATATACGCCCGAAACTGATAGCAGTCACGAAGTTGGATATTCAATGAAGAAAAGGTACAGATATCTTGCAAAAATTCTTGGCCCAGAGATAGCGCATGCATGATAAAAGGCAGTTTCCAAAGTGCAGCAGAGCCTACAAAGAAAAAGAGCCTCATGGAAAGACAAAGGCAAGGCCAAAGTCATAGAAGATGATGATTCAGACGTAATATTGCATCCCCGAAAGAGGTGGGATTGTTCATCTGCTGGAAAGATGTGCATACGAGGAACTGAATTGGATTTGCTACCCCCGCTTTGTGGGAAAAAGGCTAAGCAGACTCTAGCGCTTGATCTTTCTAAAAGGCTTCCAGAATTGATTCAGCCACTTTCGGCTCAAACTGTAGATAGGACTTTGGAATGTCAACAATAAGATAAAAATCATATAGGGATGTCTTCTCTCAGAGATGAGTAAAATGGCCAACTTCTCAATTGAGCGGAGGTTTAAAAGCAACTTACAACTCAATTGGGGAGGTCGTCCATTTATTGCAGATGCATGTTAGTTGTAAATAAGAGTATAACAAAAGATCCCTTGTGGATATTGTATAACATGACGAAAGTATTTCATATGCAAAAATCACATCATGACCAAAATATGCATGGATATGGAACATATTTATGACGTGTTTAGAACTTAATTGCTTCAGACTAGAATTAATTTATACTACTTATTCATACTCGATTAGTAAGATCAACATCCACGTTGTCTTAAAATAATCCCCCTGTAACTAAGATTTTACATACAATTTTGAAAACAAATGTATTTATTTCCTTTGGGAGCCATGGTCATACATCATCGCAACATATCTAATATTATCAAATTGCTCCAAAGATTTCTACCTTTATTTAGACTAGATATTGACCCTCCTAAAAAATATTTTTTGTTCTCCTAGGACCAGGAGATACCCAATTCTATTATTGTTTGAATATATAACATGTTTACCTCCATAAGAAAAACTTCCTTTGCTTCAATAGTGTGGATATCAATCAAGTGGTTCTTCATCACTACTATCTCGGTAACTTTAGGGTCCGCAAAAACACACAAAACAGCATTGGCACACATGAATTCCTTTTTTTTTAAAAAATCTTGTCTGCTTCATAGTTTCCAACTAGCATAATTTTTTCTTTATTTTACTTACTAGATTTGTTGTTTGGCTAAGTTTCTTTTCTTTCTTCCTCTTCTTTATCGTACTATATTTTTGAAGGAAAACTTCATTTTTTTTATTGTGGCGTGCATTTGAAGATGAAATTTAAATATGGCAGCAATATTTTAATTTTTTTTCAATTATCGTTGTACATAGTGGTTATAACAACGATGAAAAAAAATGTGTTGATTGCGTGTGTGCTTGGTACAAATGATATACGAAATTTTTTGGTCAGTTTTAAGTGCTTAGAAGATTAATCGGGCTAGATGGGTTTTATTTGGATTCATATACAGCTAGAAAATCAAATATGTTCACAAAGTTGGACATTTAATGAAGTGAATGCACCAATCTCTCGAGGACATTTCTGGTGCAGAGGGAGTGCATGTAGGATCAAAGGCAGTCTCTGAATTGTTGTCGAGCCTACAAAGAAAAAGAGCCTTACGAAAAGACTAAGGCAAGGCCAAAGTCATAGAAGACGATGATTCAAACGTATTCTTGCTTCCCCGAGAGGGTTGGGATTGTTCATATTCTCAAAAGAAGAGCGTACGAGGAGCCGAATTGGCTTCGCTCCCCCACTTCGTAGGAAAGAGGCTAAGCAGACTTTTGCGCTTGATATTTATAAAAATCTTGCGGAGCTAGTTCAGCCACTTGTAGCTAGGACTTAAAAATTTAGCAGCAAGATCAAAGTCATGTAGGGCTGTCATCTCTCATAGATGAGTAAAATGGCCGATTTCTTAAATGAGCAGAGGTTTAAATACAATTAACAACTCAATCGCGGAGGTCTTCCTTTTATTTCAGATGCATGTTAGTTAACAATAAGAGAGTAAAAAGTATCCCTTGTGGATATTATACAATATGTCAAAATTATTTGATATGAGAAAATCTCCTCATGCTCAAAATATGCACAGATATGGAACATATTTACGACGTGTTTAGAAGTAAATTTCTTCAGGCTAGAATTAGTTGATACATATTGTGAATAAGGAAAACTCTCTATGAGAGTAGTTGTGTCTTACATAGAATTGATATAGAATACATTCCCTAGACATACAATGTATCTATATGTATCTCAATCAAATCATAATCAAATCTCAATCTTATCTAATCTATGATGTCATTTTATCCTAGCACTCTCCTTCAAGAGAAGTGTCGGGTGAATCATAACACAAAGCTTATACCTTGAAAACTCAAACAAAGGATGAGAAAGGCCCTTGCTAAAGATGTCTGCTATCTGAAGAGATGTCGGTACATGACAAACACGTAACTTCCCAAAGGCAACCAATTCTCAATCAAAGTGATAGTCGATATCAATTTTCTTCGCGCACTTGTGAGCCACAAGATTCTAAGCAAGGAAAATAGCATTGTTGTTGTAACACAATAGAATAGGCAACTCAGAAAGGGGGAAATGAATATCTTGAAGCAAATGAGAAAGCTAAACAACTTTCGGAGCAATTTTGGTCAAGCCAGGGTACTCAGACTCTGAACTGGAGTGCGATACAGTATGCTTCTCTTCGGCACTCCAAAAAATGAAATTTCCACCAAGAAAAATTGCATAGCCAAAAGTTGAGTGTCGAGTCTCTAAGCAGCAAGCCCAATGAGCATCAAAATATCCTAACACATCTGTGGAGGAAGATAAATGAAAGGACAGTCCAAAATAAAGAGTACCACTAACATATCGAAGAATACGAGTGACAAGCGCAAAGTGATCATCACGTGAATCTTGAAGAAACTAGCTAACAGAGTTCACAGCAAAAGCCAAATCTAGTCGAGTGATGGTGAGATACTGTAGAGCACCAACCCATAACAGGTAGAGAGTGGGATTGCTGAAAGGCTCGCTCAAACTACCAAGAAGCTGAGAGGCAGGTAAAATGGAGTAGTGACCGGCACAACATCATACATTCCAGATAGCCAAAGGATGTACCTAGCATACGTCGCCTGACCCAAAAGGAGACTACAGTCAGTGTAAGAGACCTCAAGGCCAAGAAAGTAGCTAAGGAAACCAAGATCCTTTAAGGAAAACTCCTAGTGAGTGCAAAATATGAACTGGAAAATGGTGGTAGAGTCATTACATATAAGGATGATATCATTGACAGATACTAGAAGAAAGAGAAAAATAGTGCCGTGAGAAAACACAAATAGAGATGTGTCAAAAGAACTGCAGACAAAACCAAGCTGGCGAAGAAATGCACTGAATCGCTCAAACCAGGCACTCGGAGCCTGCTTAAGCCCATAGTTAGCTTTCTGCAGACAACGAACATAGTCGGGCCAAGTATGGTCCTTGAAGCCTACGGGCTTTGCCATATACACTTGTGCATCAAGAAAACCATTTAGGAAGGAATTCTTAAAATCTAACTGGTGCAGGGGCTATTTCTTCATAGTAACGACGGCAAGAACCATACGAACTGCCAAAGCTTTGACCAGGGGAATGAAGTTTTGATTAAAGTCAAAACCCAAGAGCTGGGAGAATCCCTGAGAAATAAGTCACACTTTATGATGATTAATAGTACCATCCGAATGGTATTTGAGCAAAAAAAACCCATTTGGAGCCAACAACATTCATATTAGACGGCCGAGGAACTAAATCCAAAGTATTTTTCTTCCGAAGAGCCATCATCTCATCATCCATTGCGGCCACCCACTGAGGATCTTGAAGTGGATCCCAATAATCCAGAGGCTCAGAATGCTCAAGGACTGTGCCAGTAAGTCCAGTAACGACAATCATCCAGGTGACGAGGATGACGTAAACAAGTACGAGGTCGAGTGGTCATGGGATGAGTCCGAGAATTTGGCGGACTAGGAGAGCCATCAGAAGGAGACCCTGAGTGCATTAGAGAAGAAGCAGGAACCGATTCGGGAGTTGTAGGGGTATGAACTACTAGAAAAGGTGGATCGGCTGATCACAGAGAACAAGGTGCCAAAGAAGGTGGCGAGGGCAACCCAGGCTCCGTGTTAAAAAGCATCGAATTACTAAAATATGAAACATCCAGGAAAGAAAACCCAGTAGAGCTCTAACTCGTAGTAGCATAGGGGTATTAGGTTTCATCAAACCGTGCATGCCGAGTGATGTATACTCGACCAGAAGTGGAGTCAAGATAGCAGAACACCTTGTATTACGAGTTGTAGTCGAATAACACACAAGGAATACTTCGAGGTGACAGCTTGTGCTCTGCATAAGGGAGAATAAAGGGTTATACTATACAATCAAAAGGATGGAAGTTAGAGTATATGGGTGCCCGGTCGAAAGGAACGCCATTAGGCGAAGCTCCATCAAGAATTGGTGTAGGTAGGCAGTTAATGACATAAACAGCCGTCATAAAAGCGTCATCCCAAAATGATAAAGCCAGATGTGGTGAGACCCATTTTTACCACATGACAATGTGTACGCTCAGCGCGCCCGTTCTGCTCGGGTGTGTAGGGGCAAGAAATCTGATGGTGGACTCCCTGTAAATTTTTCTCCGAAGACGAGTGTTCAAAATTTCAGTACCACCATCACTCTGAAACACTTTGACCCTAGATGAAAACTGATTTTCTACAAACCTCGTTCACGGCCACCTGAGAAGGGGGTGAAACGGTTTCACCAATTTTTAAGAACCAAAGCTAAATTTATCACCGATTTTTTTGTAAGAACCAATTTTTGGAACCGGTTTGAATTTAGCACCAATTTTTTACTAGCATCGGTTTTCAAAATACCGATGTTAGTTTAGCACCTGTTCTTGAAAACCAGTGCCAAAAATTTGCAAGGATTAAAAAAATGCCCTTCCTCTGTACGCAGCCGCGAGCAGCTACGTTCAGAGAAAAGGTAAAAATGTCCTTCTTTTGTAAGCAGCAGCACGCAGCTGCGGTTAGTGGAAGGAAAATACCGAAAAAAATTCCCTTGCTCTGTAAGCAGCCGCACGCAGCTGCGTTCAGAGGAAGGGAAAGACAAAATTAATAATTTAGTAGGGCATTGATTTAATAATAATATTAACTTCACAAAATTTATAATATAAAAATAAAACCAAAAAAGATGATACAAAATTAATAATCCATGGGAATGTCCCAGAACATAAGCTTGAAGAGTCGCGACGTTTGTTTGATACACACTTTACACAAGAAAAGCCATCTCATCCTCAAAGATAATCTCAATATTACTCTCAACACTCTTCATCGTTATGTAGCACATTACAACCATGCTTTATGTCTGCAATAACAATGTTCATATTAAGTTGAAGCACGAATAGGAAAATACTATGTGATTAAGCATATAATGCTTACACAAGCAATTTATGCTTACTCAATTGTACACACTAAAGCTAACAGATGCCATAAGAAGAACGCCTTTGCACAGAGCTACAATCAATTGCACTCCCACATTTATGCATCAAACATTCTACAATGCTCCATAATCCACCAAAACAACACCACCAATACGCTTTCACATAAAAAACTTCTAACATCAACAATAGTTAATATATTCGATCAGAGTGAGAAGCTGACAACTAGAAAATATCATCATGTAGCATCAACGTATGTAATTCAATGCAATTCATCAACACCGGCAATGATATAACCTACTTAATTAACACAACTGTACATCTAGATGAACAACTTATTTTAACACTCATTTATCAAGTAGAATTCTCAAAAGAACAAGTAATAGAGAGAATAATAAACTCACACTTTTCTAGAGTGTAACTGTGGTGCAAGTAGTTCAAAAAAGCCCGATCGATAGATGTTTTCTAACCAACCAGAAACTAAGCAGGGATGGTTCTGTTCAGCATTGTGATATTAACAACAATTAAAGTAGCCTACACCATGACAACATGACGAACTCGTCTAATAGAAAGGAAAGTATACCTCTAACATACGGATAACATCGTGAATTCCTTGATTCTAGCAATATCAAGTGGAGTTTGACAGTTATCATTCTAAAGCACTCAAAGCAAAGGCCAGAGTATCATCAGACAAAGCACATGTAATAAAAAAAGGAGTAGATGAAAGACAAAGGAGTCAAGCATATAAAAGTAAGCCTACTAACATTAAGAACACACATTAATAACACATGCATTAATAACACACGCATTGGAAATAAGGGGAAAATGCACGCATTGTGGGAGACACACTTTGAAAAACACCAATAACATCTGCAAGTAAAGCAACGTGTTAGCAAATGGTTAATAAACAAGGATTGAAACCAAAAAAATAAAAAAGTGTTACTGCTCACTTCCTCAACTTCTGAGTTCTCATTCAATGTCATTTCGTAGTTATTGTTCACAGTGCTGAACTGCTTGATAGCAATCTTAAGGGTTCCTTTTGAGATGTAATAAACGTTCCCGAATTCAAACTTGTCAAATAACTCTTGGCTGCTGCATTGAACATTGTAGCTTGTATTTGTGTACCCTAAAAATCAATCATCAAAAGTTTAACACCACTAAGTACAATGTAGAAACCAACCAAACCATTCAATAACAAATCAACTTCATCTTCATCTGTCAACTCTACATTGAACACACAGCCTACTCCTTGGGCATTTTTTTATGTACGCATATTGCCCTTCGATGTAACTCTGACTTTAATCGTCCATATTCCCTTATAGGTATTCAACGACGAAAGAGGATATATCCTTCGGCCCATCCCCATTCGTGCTGCTGGGCCATATTGTCATCAATCATTACTTAACAACGTTAGCACTCAGGTAAAAAACACAATCATACGGGAATAACAGAAAACCAAATTATCTTTCAACACAAAGCAACTTACTTCATATTATGTTCATGCATAATCAGAGCTGCAGATTTAGATACTATTTCCTGCTTGGCCTTCAAAACTATTCCAGAAGCTACACTTTTATCTTCCTCCTTCGACTTCAAAACAATCCCAGCTTCTTCCATTTGAGCATCAGCCTTGTACTCAACATCAAGGGCTGGAGAAACTGCTTCACATTTTGTAACAATCAAGTATCTACAACAACATACATTCTGTTGGTATGCCTTGAATACTGTAATAGCCGCTTCTGCGACCCTGGCCTGGGGGTCCGGGGGGCGGCAAACGCCCCCGGGTCTATTGGACTGCTGTTGATTTGGGCCGAATTGCGTTTTGGCCCAGTTTGTTAGGGTTTAGTGGAGATAGCATATAAAATGTCTCTCTCTGCAAACTCTATACTGTTCTGCACTTAGATAGGTAGAAATCTGGTCAATTTCTTGGCGTCTGTAACTTGCTACCTATTAT
>JAULKM010035538.1:0-13449 GCA_032355605.1 Rubia tinctorum
CGCGGTTCGGGCGGGGGGGGCTGGGTGGAGGATATCGGAAGGGGTGGTGAAGTTTTGGGCGGCCGCTGCAGTTTTCGACGGCTGAGGCGGAAGCGGTTTTCGATGGAGGAGCAGTCGCGGTCCCGACGGAGGAGCTGCAATGAAGAAGAAGATGAAGGGTATTGTAGGTATAATTTTTTAAGCTTGTTAGCTAAGGGTATTTCTATCATTTCATTTCTTATCATTGCCGGAATTTCATGGGTTAACTCCGGAATTAGGGAGTTTGGCTATATCGGCACAAAGTGTTTAAAACTTAGGGTTAGATTGGCACGTACAATAATTAGTTAGAGTTAAATTGAAAAATTCTCAGATTGCAGAGTTATATTGACATTTTCAACCTAAATCTAGAGTTATAAATATATTTATCCCTAAAAAAAGTCATTCAAACATGCTGGGAAAAATGTACAACAACAACAATTACAAGAAGTGGAATTGACATCTAATCTAACTAACATCTAACGATAACTAACATATTGCAAGGATATCTAAATTACATGTTAATAAGACTGATCATTTGTACTATTACAGATTGAAGATCCAATAAAACTGTAATATCACACTCGGGAATCTTAACTTGCTTCCCTTGAAAACCATGACCACTTGGCAGAGTGGAACGTATCACGCATCAATATCATTACGCCAAATAAGGATTTTCTATGATTGCAACACCACTTGATCCAACCACAATCTATGTTGTTCAAACCGTAAACACTTTGAAAAACATGAAATATCCCAATTAATGAAAACCCGAAGATAAAACCACAAACAAAATTACCAACATACGATTTGTACAACACATCGACGCGAACAATTAAATCGAATTATCATCACAAATACAATGATCTAATTGATCAGGACAAATATCACACTTATTCAATAATGAAAACATTAATCAAAATAAATTGTTGTTCCCATCTTCGGGAAAAGAAGATTAAAGAAAATAGGGTTTGTTCGGGAGAAAAGTTGGGTTACAAAGACCCTTTCTTTTGGAAAGAATAAGTTAATACGTATATTTATAATGAGTATTTCCATTCTTCGCAACACCCAATCTTATTATTCATTCGTGTTAGGATAGACGAGATCGGTAATTGAGATTTGATTGAAATATGATAGGATTGATAGATATTTGATTTTCTTTAAAACTTATTCTTGTAACCTATATAAACTATACTGATTATCATAATAAATTATCCAAATATTTAGTCTTTACATGGTATCAGAGCAAGTCTGATCCTGCCCCAATTTTCCCCCTCATCTCTTTCTTCCTTTTCTTTCTTTTTTTTTCTGACAAACACTTCCGTCACAATTCCGGTGGCAAACTTCCGGCGACTAGTCCAGCTTCGTTTCTTTCTTCTTCGTCTCCGGTCTCAATTTTCCGACGAATATCCTTAGCAACAACATCCCTCTCAGTCCCAACCTATGTTGCACGGGGACGGCTCCCAGGGTGAAGTACCCGTACCAAGGACGTCCATATCAGATACTTGATGGGTACTTCTATGAAACGTTTCTATCCCGATTCCTAAATTCTACTACTAATAGAAAGCCAAGAACACAAGTAGAGTTAATTCTATGTTACTATTTTATTACTGTTTCAAAAATCTACTAATTTCTAGCTCTAATTTGTTGAAGAACATTTTAGAAAATACCAATATCTTATTTTTATCAAAGACATTACTACGAATCTTTGTCGTACCCGTATTCAAAATATTTATGTTTTGCCGTTTCCCGTACCCGTACCAGTATATGTCTCCGTCCCGACTCGGTGCAACATAGGTCCCACCGGCATTCTCCGACCGGTCGGCCTTCTTCTCCGGTCCCAACAGTGTTCTCGGGTAGTCACACATTCAACAGAATTTATCTGGCGAATTGGACTTCATCGCCGCCGGCTAAGGGCTTCATTACCTTACCCGTTACTACCGTTTGTCTCCAGTTCCAGACTCTGGTTTCCAGTTCGCCGAACCCTCCAGCGCTTGATATTCACGTGCTTCAGTGAAGGGGAAGCTTCAGCGCATGAAGTCTACATGCATTTGGCAAGTACTCCCCTTTGGCGCATGAAGTCATGCGCGACCCCCATTTTGACCGCGTCAAATCACGCGCATTCAGCTTGGAAGATCTGTATTCGCATCCGGCGTGCCTAGTTTCTTGCGCGCAGTAATTTTTTGTTCAATTTTCTGGCATTCTCGGCAACATCCCATTGCATTCGTGTCTTTCTTTGGTAGTCGTACATTTGATCGATGGATTGTTGACTCTAGTGTAATTTCTCACATGACTTCCAATTCCTCTCATCTTGAGAGGATACATGTTTATTGTGATTCTAATTTTATTGATATTGGCAATGGTGAATCACTATCGATTTCTCATGTTGGTCAGTGTAATTTTTCTGGCTTGTCTCTTAACGATGTTCTTGTACTTCCTCAAATTACAAAAAAGTTTACTGTCCATTAGTAAGCTTACTCGTGATTTATCTGTTATTGTAATATTTGATACAGATGCATTTTTCATTAAGCACAAGCATACAAGAGAGATGATGGGTAAATGCCATCATCGTACGGGTCTGTATTTCTTGAGACGGGTGATTCCACCTTTTTAGGTGAATTACGTGTTGGAAAGTTTCGAGCTTCTTTTGAACAGTGACATTCTCGTCTTGGGTATGTGTCTTACGCCACTCTTCAATTATTGAGTAAACAAGGTCAAATTTCAATCACTGATCGCATCTATCCTAACAACCCATCTCAAGCGAAGCGTCGAGTGCTCATATCTCTGCCACCTCTCTTTTGCATGCACCTGTCAATTTCTCTTCTTGTTAAATGGCCAAGAGAAAACATATTCCCTTTTCTACCAGTGATAAGCAAGCCACTGGTTTGTTAGATAAGGTGCATTGTGATTTGTGGGAACCGGCCCAGTTGTATCGGTAGAAGGCTATTCCTATTATGCTGGTTTCATTGATGATTTTTCCCTATTTACATGGTTTTACCCGTTATGTCAAAAGTCTGATTCTTTGACATATTTATCCCGTTATAGAAATTTTCTGAGACTCAGTTTTTTACCAAGGCCAAAATCTTGCAAACAGATGGCGACACAGAGTTCACTAATCATCGCTTGCAGACACACTTTGTGTCTTGTGGCATTCATTATCAGATGTCCTCTCCATATACACCTGCTCAGAATGACCGGGCCGAGAGGAAGCATCGCCACATCACAGACACTGGTCTTGCCATGTTATATCAATCTTCAGTGCCAGAACCATATTGGATGGATGCTTTCTCTTCTGCGGTTTATATTATTAACCGCCTACCAAGTTCTATTCTTGGTAGCAAGTCTCCATTTGAGGTTGTTTTTGGATCTGCACCGATTATTCTCTCTTTCACCCATATAGTTGTTGTGCGTATACCTGCTTAGTGCTCTTGCGCTTTATAAATTTGCATCTCGCTTTATTCCATTTGTTTTCTTTGGCTACTTCTCTCGCCATAAATGGTTCAAGTGTCTCGATCCAGCTACTAGGCTGTAGAAAATAAGGGTAATGATGTGTGATTTTATTCATGTTCTGGGGTACATTATATAGAGGTACACCTTTAAAGAAAAGGAAAAGGAATCTAAATCTAATTACAATTACAATTACAAGGAATATTCACATTATACTAATTATTCCTTATTACTCCTCCTCAAGTTGGAGCATGGGGATCAGAATTGCCCAACTTTCCAAGTAAAAAATGAAACTAAGTTCGTCCAAGAGCTTTGGTGAACAAATCTGCATGTTGGTCAGTCGTGCGAATATGATGAGTAACCATGTACCAAACTGGACAAGATCAATGACGAAATGACAATCAACCTCTATATGCTTGTTGTGTTCATGGAACACCGGATTTTCCACAATGTGAAGAGCATATTTACTATCATAGAATAGTCACATAAGAGTAGAATGCACATCACCTAAGTCATGAAGTGATGACTTAATCCATAACAACTCACAACACACAACAACCATAGCACGATACTCCACTTCAGCAGAAGAATGAGAAATTGTAGGTTACTCCTTGGTCTTCCATGAAATCGGAGAATCACCAATCGTCACAAAAGTACCCAGAAAGAGAGTGTCGCATAATTGGACAAGTAGCCCAATCAGAATCACAATAAGCAGTCAACTGTGATGAACTACGTGAAGGGAGAAATAAACCTTGACCATGATGACTCTTCAAGTAGTGAAGAACTCGAATTGCTGCTTGCCAGTGAGGAACACAGGGAGACTTCATAAACTAAGCAAGTGTATGAATAGAATAACTCAGCTCAGGACGAGTAATAATCATGTAAATGAGGCGACCCACCAGGCTCCGATACTGCTCAGGATCATTATAAAGAGGGTCATCAACCTTTGCAAGATCATGTTGTTGCTCCATAGGAAAATCAGTCGGTTTAGAAGTCGATAAACCTGTGTCAGATAAGATATCTAGGGCATATTTCCTTTGTGAAAGAAACATCTCATCTGGTATTCTAGCAATCTTTATACCCAAGAAATACTTAAGTGTACCAAGATCCTTTATATGAAAACAAGAACCACTAAGCGATCTTTGTGACGCTCAATGGTACCATCATACTTGAACTTGGTACGATACACCCATTTGCATCTAATAGCAGTCTTATTCAGAGGTAATGAAGACAAAGTCCATGTCTGATTGCGCTCAAGTGCATTAATCTCATCAGCTATTGCATCACGCCAATGAGCATACTTCGAAGCCTCAGAGTATGTAGTCGGATCTGCACTCGAAGTTACTGCACCCAAAAATCTAGAATGCATACTAGAAAATTTATCGCAATTTACAAAATCAGATAAAGGACAGATAACACCTGAGAAATTTGACGTTGTAGGTGTGGTCGTAACGGTTGGGGGTTTATTAATATCACCAACAGAGCAGACATAATCAGACAGATAAGTAGGAGGTCGGCGATCGCGAGCACTCTATCGAACAGGAGGTAGCTCAGTCGTAGGCGGTGGCACCGGGGAGTCGATCGATGAAGAAGGTTGCGGTGGTAAGGCCGGCGGAGGAGGCACATGCAGCGCATTGTCGACGGTGGTTGGCGGCGCATTGAGTGCTTGAGGAATCGGCGTCGGAGTTGTGGTCGGCACGACGGGCGCCTTTGGAACCTGCACATTGAGCGGAATACTCTCGGTGACCAGCGGCTGGGAAGGTTTCGACGGTGGGATGACGGTCGGAAGCTGGGAAGGTTTCGACGGTGGGATGACGGTCGGCAGCTGGGATTGTTCTAGTGGTGGGATAATGGCATGAGGTTAGGAAGGCTCCGGCGGAGGGATGACGGCCGACGGTTGTGATGCGTCCGGGAGAGCAGAGTATAGAAAGTGGTCTCCATAAAAATCTGCATCCCTACTATTTAAGAAAGTACGGAACTCCAAAACATAAAGATTATAACCTTTCTTCCCGACAGGATACCCAAGAAACAGACAGCGACGACTTCTTGGAGCAAACTTATCACGAAATCTGGGAATGTAGGAAACAAAGCACAAACATCCAAAGACTCGCAAAACCTTGTAATTTGGGGGATACCCATAGAGTAACTCAAAAGGTGTGCGACCATTGAGATGCTTAGTCGGTGTCCGGTTGATCAGATATGCAGCCGTAAGAACACATTCTCCCCAAAACTCAATTGGTAGATTTGCTTGAAAACGCAAAGCACGAGACACATTCAACGAATGACGATGCTTGTGTTCCACACGACCATTCTGCTATGGTGTATCAACCATAGATGTCTAAAAAATAATCCTAAATTTAGCAAAGTAGGATCTCAAAGGTAGAAATTATGTACCATTGTCAGCCCGGACATGCCTAACAGTGCGGCCAAACTGATTCTTGACCAAAGCACAATATTCGATAATTCTAGAGATAACTTCGAACTTAGAAACAAATAAGTAAACCCAAAAATATCGGGAATAATCATCAACTATAGTCAAAAAAAATTCACCACTAGAAGATGGTGTTTTATAAGGACCCCCAACATCACAATGTATTAATTTGAACAAAGAACTATCATTCGAAGAACTCAAAGGAAAACTATGTCTAGTATGCTTTCCTCGATGACATATCGTGCAAGGAACAGTAACATTATTTATGTTAAAATCAAGAGTAGAAACAGAGGACAACACCATAGAGGAATGATGCCCAAAACGCGGATTCTATAAAACAGAAAACGAAACTGAAGCAACTGTCAGATTAGACTGCAAGATATGAGGACGATCATTTGTATCCAGCAGACGAAGCCAATAAACCCCCATGTTGTTCACCCACTCCAATCACATTCCTCGTACTGATTTTCTGTAAAATGCAATAGTTTTCAGTAAAACAGAGCTAGACATTTTAAGGTAGACAATAATCTAGAGCATGATGATAAATGGCATCGCAGAGAAGATATGTAGAGCACTTGAGTAAGAATAATATCTCCAAAACGAATAGAACCATATTGGGTTACATATGACACAGATCCACCAGGAAATACGATATTCACAACATTAACAACAGTACAAACATTAAGATAAGAACCTTTGTCACCCGTCATGTGATACGAGGCTCCCGAATCAAGAATCCATGGTAAAGTGAACTTACCTGAACGATGGTCAGAAACAACATTAAACTAATTAATTAAATGTAGGGTCGTACTACATTGTTCATCAGACAGAGCAGGACCAAAATCCGCATGGGCAGGAGCAAGATGGTTGGCGAACACTGCATATCCAGGTGGGGACACAGCGGTCCAGGAAAAAGGTGGCGGTGCTTGGTGGAAGCCGGCGTCCGGTCCGCCGTTACCGGCAGTAGCTGTCGGTGGAGATGGTACCGTCTTCTTGGATTTTTGGTTCAACTCTTTGAACCAATCTGGGATGCCTGTGAGCTTGAAACATGTATCTTTGTCGTGACCCTTGCAATGAAAGTGCAAGCAGGTGAGATTCTTGCGATCAGCTGAAGTGAGAATAACTGTCAAAGAACCCGATGACGGAGGGCATCGTGCAATATACGCCATAGAGTCCGTTGAAGACTCACGAGAACGAATGATGACTTTGTGATTCTGCTCCTGAGAAACAAGGGCATATATGCATGACATGTGGCAAAGGATCAGTAGTCATGATGTTGGATCGCAAGGTGTGATAGCGTTCATCAAGTCCGAGGAGAAATTGATAGATAATATTTTTCTCACGTTCTTGGAAGGAATTAGCAGTATGATTGCATGTGCACATAGTTTTGCAAGCTTCACAGGTGCAAAGTGTAGGAGGCCGGAGTGAGTTGTAATCACTGAGCAATTTCTTCAGTTTGCCAAAATAAATGGCAACAATCTGACCATTCCGTTGACACTTCTGTATATGTTCACGCATCTCCAGAATTTTTAGACCATTCCTTAGAGTAAAGCGTGCCTTAATATCATCCCAAAATTTCTCAACTGTTGTATAATAACTGGTAGATGAACGCAACGGAAGATCTGGAGTCTGCAAGATCCATCATACAATGGTAGCATTAACTCCTGACCAACCAACTGCATCAGGATAATTATCCGAGGGTTTGGTAATGGTTCCATCAATGAAACCAATCTTCTTCTAGGCAAGCATGGCACCATAAATTGCAGCAGACCATTCAAGGTAATTTTCTTAACCTTTTAGGATAACGAGATAGATTGACACACCTGGACCATCATTAGTACTAATGTAGTAAGGATTATTCAGAGATAGACTGGAAGGGATGGATCCCCCAGAGAAATATTTTAACTACAACTGTTTGAGTAAAGCTGCAATCACATCGGCGATATTGAGATTATGTAATTTATTAGCCTCAGATTCGACAGTAATGTATGCTTGCTTAGCAGCATCAGAACTGGAATCAGGAGTAGACGTTGGTGCAAATAAGTGACACAAATGATCAACGGTAGGGGATGTTAAACGCGGAAGAAAAAATGCTGCAGGCGGCGGCGCGTGGATGTACTGGCAGCGCGTGAAAATCAGGCACGACGATCCGTGTAGGCACGGACAGCGGATAATCACAATAGTCAGAGAAAAAGTTATAGTGAGTTGTCGATTGCGGAATTGGAAGAGGAAACAGGCTGACGCATCAACACGTGTTGAGCAGCGAGGCGACGCGTGTGAACGATGGCGGTCAGCTCCGACAAAATATGCCGGCGAAAAATTTTTCTTTAAAGTTTCAGGATTTTGGCTTTGATACCATATGGAAAGTAAGGGTAATAATGTTTGATTGTATTCATGCTCTGGTATACATTATATAGAGGTACAAAGACCTTTACAGAAAAGGAAAGAGAATCTAAATCTAATTACAATTACAATTAATATTCACATTATACTAATTATTCCTTTAATATGAGCATATTTATGCTTCACCTCATGTCCAGTTTGATGAGACCTTATTTTCGTATGCCTCATCTTCTTCACGGGATGCCCGCTCTCATTTGAAGCTATCTTCATTTACAGTGCCCCCCAGTTGCATGGTCATTTCCATCTAGTTCTCGCACTGCATCGCCCTCTACTCGGTTACCTTACATATTTTGTTCCGATCATGACACTCCAGCATTACCTTCGGCTACTCCGGTCCTGGCGCCTACTTCTCTGGCACCGCCGCCTACTTCTCCATCCCTGATGCCCATGACTTGACCACTGCACCTTCAACCCAAGCTCGCACCACTCCTGCTCCAGATTATCCTATCACTGTCACCGATACCTCTCCTGAGCCATCTTTCACTCGCATGCATCGGATGACCACCATGACAATGGATGTTTTTCGACACCCTCGATCATTATCTCACTATGAGGTATCTGATTTTCTTGCTGCATTAGTTGTTCAGAATGAGCCCCGGGACTATTGTGCGACTATTCACGATCCTCGTTAGATTTCAGCCATAGATGAAGAAATGAATGCACTTTGCCACCAGCATACTTGGGATTTGGTGCCTCGTCCTCCAAATGTGAATGTTGTTGGCTCCAAGTGGGTTTACCGTCTCAAGTACCGGCCTGATGGTACTATTAATTAAGGCTCGACTAGTTGCACATGATTTTTCTCAGATTCCAGGGTTTGATTTTGATTATACATTCAACCCTGTTGTGAAGGCATCCATAGTTTGTAGTGTCCTTGCCATTTCCACCATGCGTCGTTGGCCCCTTCATCAGCTGGATGTCAAGAAACCTTTCCTAAATGGTGTTCTTGATTCTCCTATCTACATGGCCCAACCGGTTGGCTACAAGGACGATGTCTATCCAGATTATGTATGTTGTTTGCGGAAATCCATTTATGGCTTAAAGTAGGCTACTAGAGGATGGTTTCAGCGATTCAGCACTTAACTATGCCAGCTTGACTTTCTTTTGCAACTCGGCAGACACGTCCTTGTTTGTTTTTTCTCGAGGTACTACTCCACTTTATCTCTTGGTTTATGTGGACGATATTATTCTTACAGGAAATGAATCTTTGGTTATTCGTCAATTCATTGTTTGAGCTGATAAATAGTTTTCCATTAAGGACTTGGGCTCTTTACACTATTTTCTTGGTTTGGAGGTAGAGCCTACTTCCTCCAATTTGTTCTTGGGTCAGGCCAAATATGCTCGTGATATTCTACGTAAAGTTGGGATGACTGATGCTACTGCTATCTCTACGTCGTTTCTGCTGCAGTCTCAGCTTCACAGTAGTACTAGTAGGAAGTTTGCCAATCTCACTCTTTATTGGTCATTGGTTGGTGCCTTGCAAAATAACACCATCACTTTTCCGGATCTTGCTTTTGTGGTAAATTCAGTAAATCAGTACCTTCAGGATTCTAGGGATGATCACTTTGCTGCAGTTACTCGTATTATCCGCTATGTCTGTGGTACTATGCACTTTGGTTTTTTTCCTTTAGCCTAGTTCACTCTTCCGAGGTGTTGGACTATTCATATGCAGATTGGGCCCTTTGTCTCAAGACTTGTCGTTCTACATATGGGTATGTTGTTTTTCTGGGTGGAAATCTAGTATCTTGGAGTGCTAAGAAGGAACCCACGGTTTCTCGTTCCATTTATGAGTTTGAGTATCATGCATTGGCGAATACTGCGGCAGAAGTTGTATGGTTATCTCACTTATTGTGTGATCTTCGATTCTCTCTCTCTCCGGTCATCCGCTTCTGCTTTGTGATAACAACAGTGCCATCTTTCTAGCTCAAAAACCTGTTGCGCACAAGCGGGCAAAACATATTGACATTGATTATCACTTTGTTCGTGAGCTTGTTTCTTCAGGCAAGTTTCGTCTTCACCATGTTCCTACGTCCCTTCAACTTGTAGACATCTTCACGAAAAGATTGTCTCGTCCTCTGTTTGAGTTTTTTAGGTCCAAGCTTTGCGTCTCTGAGCATTCGACGCTTCGCTTGGGGGGTGTTAGGATAGACGAGATCGGTGATTGAGATTTGATTGAGATGTGATAGGATTGATAGATATTTGCTTTCATTTCAAACTCATTCTTGTAATCTATATAAATTGTAATGATTGTCATAATAAAGTATCCAAACATTTTGTCTTTACAACTCGTTATCACACTTTTGAATAAAAAACTTTTTAAACTTTAAAATCTGAATCGAATAAATGAATTAAACTGAACATAAATTAGTGAAAAATTAATAATAAATACATGCGATTATAATTTGAATCCATCTCTTGAAAGATGGTCTTTCCATAAATTATGGAAAGACCAAGATATAAATGGAAAATCAAAATAAATCAAAATAAAATTTTCAGGTTGCATAATTTGTGTCATAAACTTTCAACTACTGTTATTTTTACAACTAATTTTTTAACTTTTCTATTATTCTAATTAAATCTCGTTTTTCCATAATCATATGAAAAAACAGTTTTTCCAATATGTTGCCATACAACTTTCCTTTCCAAAAAATTCCCATTCTCCTAAGTCCTAACCATGTTTCCCCCCCCGAGAGATCTACATCCTTCTCTCTAGTTCAGGGCAGTTAGGTTGTTTTGGAAGAAAAAAAGGACAGTTAATTAAATTAAACTTTCCAATATAGGAGCAAAATGAAGTGGATTTTCTCCATTACGAATAATATTATGAGATAAATAAAGAAAAATAACGATTAATTATTAGATAGATGTGATGGTTTGGAAACTACTAGTTGGTTGATCTCCTAATTCTTTCTCTATTGTAATTTGTTTACAAATGTTTAGCTAGTTTGGCAAGCAAACGATTCCGTGTAGTTTTGATCTAATGTAATGATAGAGATAAATATAACATTTTTTTTAGTTGGCGGTTTATTTTCATTTTTATTGACCTTGGCCTTTGATTTCATACGTGACTCAATTATTATTTAAAACTTGAGAAACTCAAGCAAATAAAGGAAAAATAAATACGAAGGTATGAAGTTAAACACTAGTCAGAAGTGTTTTATTGATTTTAAAAAAACAGAAGAGATTTATTGGTCTAATAGACTAGTGATTAGTGTACATTATTCATCCGCTTTATTTGACTTTTCAAAAATCAATTAGGATATATTCCCTCTGTTTCATTGAATGTGACACACTTTGGTTGTTTTTGTGAATTTGACACACTTTCCTTTTATGGCAAAATTCTTTCAATTTCATCCACTCATTCTACTTTTCCCTTTCTAAATTCAATTTCATACACACATTTCATTCACCTAAATCCATACATCTAAGACTATGGTGCCACATCCAACGAAATGGAGGTAGTACTCTGTTTATTTATTTGTGACAGACTTTCTATTTTGAAATATTTTTTTACACCTTCCAAATACGATAAAGTTTAAATTATTCTTAGACATCCGTTTTACTTTTTTTAATCTTTCACTCAATTTAGCCCCTGTTTTTCAGAATTTATCTACAGTTCAGTTCAATTCAATCTAGTTCAAATCAGTTCAGTTCAATTCAGTCTACTTTAGTTCAACATAAAATTAATTTAATGAAATTTAACTTAATTTAGTCATGCATTACTATTTTTCAACGCACTTATTTTAGTTTAGATCAATTTAGTTGAAATAAGATCACATAAGATCATATCAAAATCAAATCAGTTCAAATAAATTTTAGAGAGCAGAGCCTTAATCTATGTAATTAGCATATTTTACATTAGGTTTAAGTGCATTTATACCAATAGTTCTTTGTTTAGTGCACATATACCCCCATATTTTTTGAAAGTGCACATATATCCCGATGTTTTTCGAAAGTGCATACTCCCTCCGTTTCACTATGTTTAAGTTGAAATGTGTGAAGAGAATTGAATGAGAAGAGTAAAAAGTTTAATGAGTAGTTAAAATGGTGTACTTTTTGCCATAAAAGGAAAGGTGACAATCTTAAAAAAATATACAAAAATGGTAAGTGTGTCAAACATAGTGAAACAGAGGAGTATATACCCCTATAGCTGCATATTAATGATGTTGAAAACTTGAGATGTATATATGCACTAAATAAAGAAGAGACATAAATATATTGTTGAGTTATAAAGTGCCATGTATGAATAAAGTGATTATCAATAATCTAGAGTAATAAAGTAATCTATAAAGGGAGGGAAAGTGGATATCATTTTGATCAAATAACTGGATTGATATATCACGCGATGTATTTTACTGTACACGCCCCGTATTTATACTTTTTAAATACATAATGCATTAAAAAATAAAATAAAATAAATCTAAATATTTATTTTAAATTTAAGTTTTAAAAATGTGATTTATTAGTGGTGGTAGGGTGGCAGTCGCCGGTGGTGGACCGACGGTTGAAGGTGGTGGCCGGTCAAATTCCGCCAAAGGTCCGGTCATTTTCCTGCCGAACTCCGGCCATTTCCTAGGGGCGATCCGACACGGTTCCAGCCAAACTCCGGTAAGCTCCGGTGGTCGATGATTCTCATAGCATGGTTCTCACCCAAAAAATTGTAATTGTGTCTCTCATCGCATGACTCTCATTTGATTTTTGTTCTAGTGGCTCTCATCGCATGGCTCTCATCGCATGACTCTCATCGCATGGTTCTCACCCAAAATTTTGTTCTCGTGGCTCTCATCGCATGGTCCTCACCCAAAATGTTGTTCTTGTGGCTCTCATCGCATGACTCTCATCATATGGCTCTCATCGCATGATTCTCACCCAAAATGTTGTTCTTGTGGTTCTCATCGCATGACTCTCATCGCATGGTTCTCACCAATTTTTTTTTTCTTGTGGGTCTCATCGCATGACTCTCATCACATGACTCTCATCGCATGACTCTCATCGCATGACTCTCATCACATGGCTCTCATCACATGACTCTCATCACATGACTCTCGTCACATGACTCTCGTCACATGACTCTCATCGCATGACTCTCATCGCATGGTTCTCACCCACAATGTGTTTCTTGTGGTTCTCATCGCATGACTCTCATCGCATGGTTCTCA
>JAULKM010035549.1:0-13448 GCA_032355605.1 Rubia tinctorum
GTTCTAGATGATCATTCTCTCGATGCTTCAATTTTACCTAAATCTAAACCTAGTTTAGATTCCGTCTCTAAAGTTGAAGATCTCAAAAGGTAAAAGCCAGTGACAATCCATCTACTACTTCCCTTCACAAAGCGACTCATCTAAATAAACTCGAAAGTGGTAAAGATATAAGTAAGGAAAATGTGATTGACAGTAATTCCTCCATGACTGATGATAAACACAGTCAAGACAAACTGTACGAATTTTTTTTTGTGCTGCAGCAGCAACGACCACACCACCAACTTCACGAGTCCCGTGATCAAGTTACTAAACAAGTTGTGAATACTATGCACAATGGCAATGGAAATGTTCCACAAAGCTAGTTATTTTTTCTTTTGAGTCCAGGTTGTATTGCAAGCTTCTACGTTCACTCCTCCCTTGCATGCTTTAGCTGTGACATACATGGATTTAGAAAAAAAAAATCTAGTCCAATATTAGCCCACTTGATTTCAAAGTGGTAAAGTTGTAGCTCAATATCAACATTTATTCACAAAATGTGATTATTAGTCCCCTAATGAAAGTGAGTAAATGTTAGTTATTAGTGGTCGTTTATTACAAAATCTCTTATTATGCGTTCGAACGTGCATTTACTGAACCAAAGTGCACAACACGTGCATGTATGTGCAAAAAAATAAAGAAAATATTTTATAAATCTTAGTAGAAAAATTAAATACTATAAATAAACATAGAAAATATTTTTGAAGCCACTGATTGCACTGAACTTGAAGGAGCATGTAAACAAGCCACCGATATCCAAGTGCATTGAATTAAAGCATGAAGAGGTTCTAGTTGGGCATTCGTACTTGATTTCAAATCTTCTGAAGCGCACGAAGTAACAATGGTACAAATGAATACAAATGTTCACAAGAAAATCATGAGCAACTCGGTCAGAATTATAATTAAACTTGAGTAAGTACCACAAGCAATGGGGATAGTACCTTGAAGCAGAACCGCCATAATCTCAGGCAACGACCAAAGGTGTCATTCAAAGGTTCCTCTTCATTTACAAGGCAGTTAAAGATTGATTTCAATCCCAATTCTCGTTTCTTGATCAATGTAGATGTCACCTTTAAAGCTAATTCCATGGATTCAAGAACCACTATAATGATTTAAAAAATACGCAAAAAATACAGGCATTTTCATTTGCATTTCAATTTGATTTCAATTCTTACTTTTAGGCATTATATTTATGTATATAACTATGCATTTCTCAACCAAATTTTTGGAACATACTGTATAACCATTAGCAATGAGCAGATTATAGATGATGATAACCCGTTATTGTCATCTTACGAATTATTCTACCTTCCGATTGACTTCACTTACAGATTTCTAACGTTATTTTTTATCTAAAAATTGAAGTTTTTGATGGTTTTCGATAGATGAAGAAAAGATTAAATCTGGGGAATGTGGCATGTGTAACTCAACCCCCTAATTCCACCCATGTTTGGTCCATAGATTTCATATTTAAATACTGAGTGATTGTTCATTACAAACTTTCATTTTATTGTTTGAACGTGCAATTATTTAACCAAAGTGCACATCCCGTGCATATATTGTGCAATAAAAAGTAAATGAAATATTTTGTGTGCAAATCACGTGCATTTTTTGCCTACTCCTTTAATCGCCAGTACTTAGGAATGTGGCATGCGCGCCATTCAACCGCTGATTCTGCCCACGTTTGGGTGCTAATTGTGCACTAGATTTCATTGTGTTCTATTGATTTAATATTTGAATCATGATTGGTTATTCATAACAAACTTTCATTTAATGTGTCAGAACATGTAATTTCTGAACATAAATGCTCTAAGTGATCATTCTCTCGATGATTCAAACTTACCTGAATCTAAACCTACTCTAGATTCCATATCTACGGTTGAAGATCTCAAAAGGTAAAAGATAATGATGATCCATCTACTGTTTTCCTTCACAAAGCTGCTTATCTGAATAAACTTGGGAGTGGTAAATATATAAGTTAGGAAAATGTGATTGACAGTCATTCCTCCACGACTGATGATGAATACAGCCAAGATAAACTGCATGAAAAGATGTAGTGCTGCTGCAGCAACGACCACACTACCAACTTAACGAGTCTCATGGGCAGGTTAATAATCAAGTTGTGAATACTGTGCATCATGGCACTGGGAGTGTTCCTCAAAAGTAGTTAATTTTTTTCTTTTGAGTACAGGCTGTACTACAAGCTCCCGAGTTCATTTCCCCCTTGTATGCTTCAGCTGCAACATACATGGTTTCAATAAAAAGTAGTCAAATATTAGCTCACATGTGTTTTATGCTCCGCAATATACAATGACAAGTTATACATTAGGTTCTACATTCATCCCACCATCTGTAGCTCAATATCAACACTTATTCACAAAATACGGTTATTAGTACCCTAATGAGAGTTTTGAGTAAATATTTTGAGTAATTATTAGTTGCTTATTACAAAATTTCTTATTATGTGTTCGAACATGCATTTACTAAACCAACGTGCACAATATGTGCATATACGTGCAAAAAAAGGACAATATTTTTTAAATCTTAGTAGAAAAATTAATTACTATAAATAAACATAGAAAATATTTTGAAAGTCATCGATTGCACTGAACTTGAAGAAGGATGTAAACAAACGAGCGATATCCAAGTGCATAGAATTAAAGTACAGAGAGGTTAAACAGAGCATTCGTACTAGATCTTAAACCTCCTAAAACGCACGAATTATTAGTGGTGCAAACAAATCCATATGTTCATGAGCAACTCGGTCAAAATTATAATTAAACTTGAGTAAATACCACAAGCAATGGCGGTAGTAACTCGAAGCAGAAATGCAACAGTCAAACGTGTCATTCTAAGGTTCCTCTTCATCTACAAGGCAGTCAAAGATTGATTACGATCTCGATCCTCGTTTCTTGATCAATGTAGATGTCACCGTTAAGGCTAATTCCATGGATTCAAGAAACACAATAATGATTGAAAACATACCCAACAAATTCAGACATTTTCATTTCATTTCAATTTGATTTCAGTTCTTATTTTTAGGCATATATTTTTTGTATATAACTATGTATTTAGTTTACTAGACTTTTTTTGAACATGCTGGATAACCATTAGCAACGAGCAGATTGGAGATGATGATAACTAGTCATTGTCATCTTACGAATTTGTTTACCATCAAATTGATTTCACGTACGAATTTCTAACGTTTATTTTTCATCTGAAAAATCAAAGGTTTTCGGTAGATGAAGAAAAAGATAAAATATATTACTTCCCCGCCTTCACTAGTGTTTCAATTTCTAACGTTAAAAAAATCCTCGGAATGTGGCACGTGTAGCTCGCCACCTTGATTCCCCCATGTCCGGATGCTATTAGTGCACTAGACTTCATAGTGGTCCATAGATTTCATATTTAAATAATAAGGGATTGTTTATCACAAACTTTATTTATGTTTTTGAACATTCAGTTATTGAACCAAAGTGCACACCACGTGCCTGTACGTGCAAAAAAATAAAGGAATATTTTATAAAACTTAGTAAAAAATTAAGAATATAAATAAACATAGAAAATATCTTAAACCCAATGAGTGCACTGAACATAAAGTAGTCATAAAAAAGTTGGCGATATCCAAGTGCATCGAATCGAAGGACAAAGAGGTTTCAAGTAGGAATTCAAATTTTCCTTCAACCCTTCCGAAACGCATGAAGCACGGATGGAGTAAATGAATCTAACTATTCACGAGCAACATCACATGAGGTTAATGGATCTACAACAATCAAATAAAAATTAAACTCATAACTTAATAAATATAATGGAAATAACGTATTTAAGAAACATAGAATCTAAGGGTCACATTGTTCACGATAGATTCACTTTCTACCGTGCATTTTGTTGTTGGAAAGTGCTCTAACTTTTCACACACTAACACACTAAAGTTGATAGACCTTCTCATTTCTGGCATACTCCCTTAATCGGTAGATTTTAGGAATGTGGCATGCGCGACTCGCCACCCCTGATTCCTCCCACATTTTGGTGCTAATGGTGCACTAGACTTTATAGTGGTCAATAGATTTAATATTTGAATAATAAGTGGTTCTTCACTACAAACTTTCATTTTTATGTGTCTGAACGTACATTTACTAAACCAAAGTGTTGTAGATGATCATTCTCCTGATACTTCAAACTTACCTGAATCTAAATTTAATTTAGATTATGGCTCTACTGTTGAAGATTCTCAAAATGTAAAAGCTAGTGATGATCCCTTTTCTGCTTCCCTTCACAAAGCAACTCGTCTTAATAAACTTGAAAGGGTTAAAATAATAAGTTAGGAAAATGTACTTGATAGTCATTTCTCCACACCTGATGATGAACGCAACCAAGATAAAATGAATGAGAAGAATGTATTGTAGCAGCAACAATAGCAACGAACACACCACCAACTTCTCAGATCCCTTGCATGCTTCAGTTGTGGCCTACATGGCTTCAAGAAATAAATTTTACTTTAATATTATTCCACCTTCTTTTTATGCTCCGCAATATACGATGGCACACTATATATTTGGTTCTACATTCATCCCACCATTTGTAATGGAATATCCACACTTATCCACAAAATGCACTTGTAGGTACCCTATGAAAGTTTTGAGTAAATGTTTTGAATAATTAGTTGTTGTTCATTACAAACTTTCATCTTATGTGTTCAGGCGTGCAATTACAGAACAAAAGTGCACAAAATGTGGATGCACATGCAAAACAAAATTATAAAAAAATTAAAAATTTAATACTATAAGTAAACGTAGAAAATATATTGAAAGCCACTGAGTGCACTAAACTTGAAGAAGGGTCTAAACAAGTCAGAGAACCGTCATAATCACAGTCTAACGGTTTAAGGTTCCATTCAAAAGAATTTTCCTCAAACCTAGTTGAATTTTTCTTTTATAGTACATGCTATACTGCAAGCTCCTGGTTTCACTCCTCCCTTGTATGCTTCAGTTGCGCATACATGGCTTCAGGAAATAAATTTTACTCTAATAATAACCCACCTACTTTTTATGCTCTATTGTATATGCTGGCAGGTTATACATTAGGTTCTACGTTCATCCCACCATTTGTTGCTGGATATCCACACTTATTCACAAAATACAGTTGCTAGTACCCTACAAAATTTTGAGTAAATGTTTTGAGTAATTATGGTTGTTCATTACAAACTTTCATTTTATGTGTTCGAATGTGCAGTTACTGAACCAAAGTACATGAAACGTGCATGTGCAAAAAAAATAAAGAATTTTTTTATAAAAATTCATAGAAAAATATAATACTATAACTAAACATAGAAAATATTTTGAAAGCAACTGACTACACAAAACTTGAAGGATGGTGTAAACAAGTAGGCAAATCGCTATAACCACAGGCAACGATCAAAGTTTTAAAAGGAATTTTCCTCGAAGCTAGCTAAAGTTTCTTCTGAAGTACTGATTGCATTGCAAGCTCTTGGGTCCACTCTTCTCTTATATGTTTAAGTTGCAGCATACATGGCTTTAAAAATCAATTTTACTCCAATATTAGCCCACCTACCTTTTATGCTCTGCAGTATATGATGGCAGGCTATACATTAGATTCTACATTCATCCAACCATTTGTAGTTGGATATCCACACATATTCACAAAATGCAGTTGTTAGTACCCTATGAAAGTTTAAGTAAATATTTTGAGTGATTAGTGGTTGTTCATTACAACTTTCATTTTATGTGTTGGACCGTGTAGTTACTGAACCAAAGTGCAAGAAACGTGCATGTAAGTTTATAATAGAATTTTCTTTTTTATAGAACTTAGTGGGAAATTTTAATACTATAAATGAACATTGAAAATATTTCGAAAGCCAGTGAGTGCATTGAAGTGGAAGGAGGGTGTAAACAAGTCGGCGAATTGGCCTAATCACGGGCGACGGTCAAAAGTGACATTCAAATATTCTTCTTCATCTTCAAGGCAGTCAAAGGTTTATTTTGATCCTGATCCTCATTTCTTGGTCAATGTAGATGTCAACATTGAAGCTAATCCCATGAATCCACAAACCACAATAATGATTAAAAACACACCCGGAAAATACCAATATTTGCATTTCAATTTGATTTCAATTATTATTATTGCCATATATTTTGTATATAACTATGTAATGTGTTTTGCAGTCAAAAGCTGTTGTTGAACATGTCGGATAACCATTACATACGACAACTATCACATTGGAGATGATGATAACCTAACATTGTCATCTTACAAATTTGTTTACCTTCCGATTGATTTCACGCACAAATTTCTAACGTTATTTTTTCATCAGAAAAAACTTAAGTTTTTGATAGATGAAGAAACTGATAAATAGATTATTTTCCCACCTTCACTAGGGATTCATTTTCTAACACACACTTTATTGTTGGAAAGTGGTCTTTTTTTTACACACACTAAAGTTGAGAGACCTTCCTTCTTTTTGGCCTATTTCTTTAATCGACATATCCTAAGAATGTGGCATGTGCAACTCGCCACCCCAGATTCCGCCCACATTTGGATGCTAATGGTGCACTAGCTTTACCGTGGTCCATAGATTTCATATTTAAATAATCAATGATTGTTCATTACAAAATTTAATTTTATGTGTTTGAACATGAATTTATTGAACCACATCATGTGGAAATATTTTATGTGCACACCACGAGCATTTTTTTGCCTACTTCCTTAATCACCAGATCATAGGAATGTGGCATGTGTGATTCACCACCACTTATTCCGCCCATGGTTGGGTGCTTATTGTGCACTAGACTTCATTGTGGTCCATAGATTAAATATTTGAATCATGATTGGTTGTTCATTACAAACTTTGTGCCCAAACGTGCAATTACTGAACATAAGTGCTCTGGATGATCATTCTTTTGATACTTCAACCTTACCTGAATCTAAACCTAGTTTAGATTATGTCTCTAGAGTTAAAGATCTCAAAAGGTAAAAGCCAATGATGACCATCTACTGCTTCCCTTAACAAAGTGACTCATCTGATAAACTTGTCAGTGGTAAAGATATAAGTCTAGAAAATGTGATTGACAGTAATATCTCCACGAATGATGATAAACACAACCAAGACAAACTGAATGCAAAGAATGTAGTTCTGCAGCAGCAACGACCAAGCAACTTCATGATTCCCGTGATCAGGTTACTAATCAAGCTGTGAATACTATGCAAAATGGCACTGACAATGTTCCTCAAAGATAGTTTCTTTTTTTTACTTTTGATATCCATAATTATTCCCAAAATACACTTGTTTGTACCCTTTGAAAATTTGAGTAAATGTTTTGAGTAATCAGTTTTGTTCAGGATAAACTATCTGTTTATGTGTTCAAACATGTAGTTATTAAACCAAAGTGCATGAAATATGCTTGAACATGCAAAATAAATATAAGGGATATTTAATAAAACTTAGTGGAAAAAACATAATACTATAAGTAAACATAGAAAATATTTTGAGAGCCATTGATTGCACTTAACTCGAAGAAGGGTATAAACAAGTTGGCAAATAGCAATAAATCACAGATAACGGTTAAATGTCTCATTCAACGGAATTTTCCTCAAAGCTAGTTGAAATTTTCTTCTGAAGCATTGGTTGTACTGAAAACTCCTTGATTCAATCCTCCCTTGTATGCTTAACGTGCGGCATACATGACTTCAGGAAATCAATTTCACTCCAATAATAGCCAACCTATTTTTTATGCTCTGCAGTATACACTGGCTGGTTATACATTAGGTTATACGTTCATCCCACCATTTGTTGTTGGATATCCACACTTATTAACAAAATATTGTTGTTAGTACTCTATGAAAGTTTGAGTAAATGTTTTGAGTAATTATGGTTGTTCATTACAAATTTTCATTTTGTGTGTTGGAATGTGCAGTATTGAATCAAAGTGCATGAAACGTACATGTGCAAAAAATAAAGAAAATATTTATAAAACATAGTATATAAATATAACACTATAAATAAACATAAAAAATATTTTAAAAGCAACTGAGTGCACAAAACTTGAATGAGGGTGCAAACAAATCAGCGAATACCCATAATCACGGGCAACGGTCAAAGGTGTCATTCAAAGGAATTTTCCTCTAGGCTAGTTAAATTTTTTTTCCTGAAGTACTGACTGTATTGCAAACTCCTGGATTCACTCTTCTCTTGTATACTTCAGTTGCACGGTATACGAGGCTTCAAGAAATCAATTTACTCCAATATTAGCCATCCTGCTTTTTATGCTTTGTAGTATAGGATGACAGGATATGCATTAGGTTCTACATTCATTTCACCATTTGTAGATGGATATCCACACTTATTAACAAAATATAGTTGTTAGTACCCTATGAAAGTTTGAGTAAACATTTTGAGTAGTGGTTGTTCATTACAAACTTTCATTTTATATGTTGGAATGTGTAGTTACTGAACCAAAGTGCATGAATGCAAAAAAAATAAAATTAAGGCTATAAATAAACAATGAAAATGTTTTGAAAGCAATTGAGTGCATTGAACTTGAAGGAGGGTGTAAACAAGTCGATAAATCGTCATAGTCATAGGCAACGATCAAAACTGTCATTTGAAAGAATTTTCCTCGAATCTAGTTTAATTTTTCTTCTGAAGTACTTGTTGTATCGCAAGCCCCTAGGTTCACTCCTCTCTTGTATACTTTAGCAGCAACATATGTGGCTTCAGGAAATCAACTTACTGAATTATTACCCCGCCTGTTTTTATGCTCCCGGTTTAGGATGACAGGCTATACATTGTGTTCTACATTCATCCCACCATTTGTAGCTGGATATCCACACTTACTCACAAAATGCAGCTGTTAATACCCTGTGAAATTTGGGGTAAATATTTTGAACAATTAGTGGTTGTTTGTTACAAACTTTCATTTTATGTTTGGAACATGCAGTTACTGAAGCAAAGTTGATCAAACATGCATGTATCTACAAAAAAAAACATAAAACTTAGTGGAAAATTCAATACTATAAATAAACATAGAAAATATTTTAAAAGCCATTAAGTACAATAAACTTGAAGGAGGGTGTAAACAAGTTGGCAAATCACTATAATCACAAGCAACGGTCAAAGGTGCCATTCAAAGGTTCCTCTTCATCTTCAAGGAAGTCAAAGGTGAATTGGTCCTCGTTTCTTGATCAATGAAGATATCAACATTGAAGCTATTCCCATGAATTCAAGAACCACAGTAATGATTAAAAACACATCCGACAAATGCCAGCATCTGCATTTCATTTCAGTTTGATTTCAGTTATTATATTTGGGCATATATTTTTGTATGTGACTATGTAAATGTGTATCGCAACCAAAAGCTACTGTTGAACATGTCGGATAACCAGTGCATAGAAAGTAACTAGTAGATTAGAGATGATGATAATCAACCATTGCCATCTTACAAATTTTTTTACCTTCCAATTAATTTCACGTGCGAATTTTAAACTTTAATTTTCACCAAAAAAACCAAAGTTTTTGATAGATGAAGAAACTAAAAAATAGTTTATTTCCCCCGCTTTTTCTAGAGATTCATTTCTAACGTCTACTTTATTGTTAGAAATTGGTCTTTTTTACACACGCTAACATAGTGAAGTTGACAGGCTTACCTCCTCTCCGGCCTACTCCTTTAATAGCCAAATCCTAGGATTGTGGCATGCGCAGCTCGCCACCTCGAATTCCGCCCATGTTGGATGCTAATGGTGCACTAGCTTCACTGTGTTCCATAGATTTCATATTTAAATAATAAGTGATTGTTCATTACAAAATTTAATTTTATGTGTTAAAGCGTGCATTTATCTAACAAAAAAATATAGGATTTTTTTTATAAAACTTAGTATAAAATTTTATGACTATAAATAAACATAGAAATTATTTTGAAAGCCAGTGAGTACACTGAAATTTAAGAAGGGCGTAATGAAATTGGCGATATCTAATTGTATCGAATTGAAGTACTGAGATGTTCCAATTGGAAATTCAAACTTACTTTCAATCCTACTGAAACACATAAAGTATTGATGGTTTAAATAAATATAAATGTTCACGAGTAGCATCGGATAAGGTTAATGTATCTACAACAATCAAATAACAATTATACTTATAACTTGATAAGTATAACTGGAAACATGTGATTTAAGCAACATAAAATCTAAGAATCACAATGTTCATGATAGATTCATTTTCTATCATGCACTTTATTGTTGGAAAGTGGTTTTAAATTTACACACATTACCATGCACTTTCTTGATTCCACTCACATTTTGACGCCAATGGTGTACTAGAATTTATTGGGGTTCATAGATTTAATATATGAATAATGAGTGGTTGTTCATTACAAACTTTCATTTCATGGGTCTGGACATGTAGTTACTATACCAAAGTGCTCTGGAGGATCATTCTCTCGATGCTTCAAAATTATTTGAACCTAAACCTAGTTTATATTCTAGCTTTACATTTGAATTTCCTCAAAAGGTAAAAGACATTAATGATCCCTCTACTACTTCCTTTCACAAAGCCGCTCTAAATAAACTTGGAATAAGTAAAGAAATAAGTCGAGAAAATGTGCTTCGAAGTCATTCCTCCACGACTGATGACAAACACATCCAAGACAAATTGCATGAGAAGAATATAGTGCAGCAACAATGACCACACCACCAAATTCACGAGTCCCGTAATCAAGTTACTAATCAAGTTGTGAATACAATGCACAATGGCACTAGGTGTGTTCTTGAAAGTCAGTTAATTTTTTCTTCTGAAGTACGGGATGTACTGCAAGCTCATGGGTTCACTCCTTTCTTATATGCTTCAGTTACAGCATACATGGCTTCGGGAAATCAATTTTACTCCAATATTAGCCCACCTACTTGTTAGGCTCCACAATATACGATGGAAGGCTATACATTAGGTTCTCCATTCATTCCACCATTTGTAGCTTGATATCCATAGTTATTAACAATATACAGTTGTTTGTACCCCATAAAAATTTGAGTAAATGATTTGAATAATTAGTGGTTGTTCACTACAAATTTTCATTTTTATGTGTTCAAATGTGCAGTTATTGAACCAAAGTGCATTTACGTGCAAAAAAATATACTCCCTCTGGTTCTTTAAAATTGGATCCATTGCTTTTGGCACTTGTATTTAGAAAATGTTAAATTAGTGGTGGAAAATGCATCGAAACGGTAAAAAGTAGACTGAGTGGATGAAAATAATCTAGAAATTTTCCAAAAGAGGAAGGAGCCAATGTTTAAAAACCATCCCAAAAAAGAAAGTGAGCCATTGTTAGAAAACTGGAGGGAGTTGGAGATATTTTATAAAACTAAGTAGAAAAATATAATACTATAAGTAAACATAGAAAATATTTCGAAATCCATTGAGTGCAGTGTACTTGAAAAAGGGTGTAAACAAGTAAGCGAACAACCATAATCACAGGCAACAGTCAAAGGTGCCATTCAAAACAATTTTTCTTCTAAAGTACATGTATTGCAAGCTCCAGGGTTCACTCCTCCCTTGTATTCTTCAGCTGCGACATACATGGCTTCGGGAAAATCAATTTTACTCCAATAGTAGCCCGCCTGTTTTGTATGCCCTGAACTATACACTGGCAGGTTATACAGTAGGTTCTATGTTCATTCCACCATTTGTTGTTGGATATCCACACTTAATTACAAAATATAGCTCTTAGTACTTTATGAAAGTTTGAGTAAATGTCTTAAGTATTTATGGTTGTTCAATACAAATTTTCATTTTATGTGTTCGAACGTGCAATTATTGAACCAAAGTGCATGAAGCGTGCATGTGCAAAAAAAATAAAGAAAATATTTATAAAAATTATTCAAAAAATATAATATTATAAATAAACATAGAAAATATTTTGAAAGCAATTGTGGGCACAAAACCTGAAGGAGGGTGTAAAAATTTCGTCGAATCGCCATAATCACAGATAGTGGTCACAGGTGTCATTCAAAGAAATTTTCCTCGAACCTAGTTGAATTTTTCTTCCAAAGTACTGGTTGTATTGCAAGCTCTTTGGTTCACTCTTCTCTTGTATGCTTCAGTTGTGACATACGTGGTTTCAGGAATCAATTGTACTCCAATATTATCCCACCAATTTTTTATGCTCCACATTATAAAATGGCAGGATATACATTAGTATCTACATTCATCCCCCCATTTGTAGCTGGATATCTACACTTATTCACAAAATGCAGTTGTTAGTACCCTATGAAAGTGTAAGTAATTAGTGATTTTTCATTACAAACTTTTATTTTATGTGTTGGAATGTGCAGAGTTACTGAACCAAAGTGCATGAAACGTGCAAAATATTTTTTTTATAAAACTTAGTGAAAATTTTTATATTATAAATAAACATTGAAAATATTTCAAAAGCTAGTGAGTGCACTTAACTTGAGGGAATGTGTAAACAAGTCGGCGAATCACCATAATTGCAAACAAAGGTCAAAGATGTTATTCAAAATCCTCTTCATCTTCAAGGCAGTCAAAGGTTAATTTCAATCCCGATCCTCGTTTCTTGATCAATGAAAATGTCACCATTGAAGCTAATCCCATGAATTCAAGAACCACGGTAATAATAAAAACTCACCCAAAAAAGACAAAGTCTTGTATAAGATGGTTTTACAGTGAGACCGGGGATTAAATTGCAAAGAATTCAACATGGGGTTTCTAATTGAAGTATTAAAAGTTTAGGGCTGGATGTGAAATTTTGTTCATTTAAGTCCAGGTATAAATATCAATCTTTCTTCTTCTTCTCTCTCATTTTTCTGACACTTTCTCTCTCTTCTCATTTCTTCTCCAGCGTGAATCCTTATTCTTCTCTCTCCTCTCCATTTTCCTTCCATCTTCCTTCAATTCGGCCGCTCTTTTTCTCTGTTTTCTTCCATATTTCTTGCACACAGTGATTTGCGATGAACGCAGGGAAGATGCGCTTCATTTTTCGACAATTTTGTCGTTTTAGCTTCGATTTTCGGTGATTTAACACAATTTGACCTTCGTTTTGTATTAATCTTCGTATGTAATGTCTTCGTTATGATTTTTATGCATATTTTGTTATTTTTTGGATTTTTGTTAACTTTTTTGGTTCTTGTGATATTTTAGGGTTTGTGTATGTTATACTGAGTAATATTTGGAGATTTCTCTATTTTTGTGTTTTGTGAGTTGTTCTTACAAATTTGTGCTAATATTTGTGTTGTTGTTGTTGTTGTTATTTGTTAGATGTCTAAGAAGACTTGCCTCACTGCTGTTGCAATCGAGAAGGAAAGAGGATTCATAAGTTTTCTTAGTTTTCAACAGTGATGTTTTAGATACAGTTATTGATGTTTCTCGTTTTTAACTTGATGTTTCA